>PVIU01008729.1:0-81138 GCA_004026605.1 Ondatra zibethicus
GGGTTACAGCAAATTTTGTTCTTAAACAGAATTACTCGGGGTAAATTATCCCTTATATTAATTCATTTTCTGCCGATGCACTCCAATACTCTGAGAAAAGCAGCTTAGGGTAGATGGGGTTTGTTTGGCTTACAGATCCAGATACTGGTGTCCGTCATGGGGTGGGGGTGCTGGCCGAAGCTGACAGGAAGTGGGGTCTGGCTCTACAGCATCACAGCCCACCCCTGGTGATGAACTTCCTTCAGCAAGGCCCCACCTCATAAAGTGACCACAGCCCCTCCAGAGAGCTCCACCAGCTGGGGATGGAGCTTTCCATGTGAGTCTATGGAGAAGCATACCAGTTTAAAGTCCCACTTTCCTTAATTACCGCCCCTTATAATGGAGCGATAGGTAAGTTTCCCTTCTTGGTTTTTAATATGATAACTTGAAGAAGAATTTGGCGATGTTTCTTTGTAGAACATGTGTTCCTGAGGCTGCTGCTAGCATGAATATAAACACTAGCCGCTCTGTTAGACTTCACCTGGTTGTGTGATAGTTTGTGTATCAGTAGTTTTAAAAGAAACGTCCCATTTTTACGAAGCCTTTATTTTCATTGCTTTGCTCAGTCTGAGGATGTCAGATACCATGTGTGACACCGGCTAACAGAACATTCATGTTAGGGCTAAGAAGGAAATCTGGCTCACATGTCAGCATTATAAAGGAAAAGTCTTTTCCGGTCAATGCAATGTTGCTAATAGAATAACTATTTGGGGCTTGGTAATAAAACAAAGGAACATTGCCCCAGGGATATCCTCTTGGATTTGGGAAGGAATGAAGAATTTGGGAACTGCCAAAGTTATTAAAATACCTGATATAAAGCCCAGTCAGCTAAAATGCTGCTTCTTCACCCAAACTTTTCTATTAATTTTTCTTACTATGCGTTGTCTCAGACTGCTCCCCGAGGGCAAGTTTTACCTCAGCCGTTTATCTCTCTCCCTTTTCTGTGTAGATTTTATTTATCTCTGTGTGCCACATTGCTTTAAGTATTAACTTTAGGGTGTGCTTTTTTCTTACATATAGTTCAAGCACATGCATGCCCCACTGCCTGCCTGTCTGTCTGTCTGTCTGCATTCTCAAATTCTTTATGCTGGCTCCTTAGTCTTTTGCAGTGTTAGTGATCACGTGGCTTATGGAAGTTTAAATTGCCACGAACAGCAGAACTGGATTTTCTTTGCCGAATGAATCAATATCAAATTGAGAACGAAAAAAAAAATGGAGACATTTCCTCCGGATGTGCGATATAGTATAAATCAGGCCTGAGTGGCCCAGCTGCAGGCAAGATGCTGGACATTTCATGAAATATAATTTGGATTTCCATTTGATTTGTAGTGTTTTGGACATATATTAATAGTGCTGATGCCTGTAACAGGCTTTTGATCTTTGCTTCAACATAATAAAAGTTTTTTTTTCTGCCTCTTTCAGACCGAGTTATGTAGGTCAGGAGGCTCGGCTCCTTCTGTCATCCAGGGACTTTGTCATTTCTTGTGTTGTAGCCCTGGGTACTTGTCTGGCTTGAGAAATTTTTATAGGTCATACTGAAAGTATTTTACATCATATGTGCCACATTCCATTGGCCCGAAGACATTTATCTGTCTGTCCCTGCCCAGCAGTGAGGAGTTTTGAAGAAGTCACTTCATCCGTGCCATAGGAAAAGAGATTTTGTTTTCACGGTGCTCCCATGATAGCATAATTTAGACACATCATGTTTATATATAACGGCTTGATCTAATGTGGATCTTCACAATCTCCTTTTCATACAACCTTGGAATACAGGGGACACATTCAGTTCCTATCATTTCCTGGGGACCCCCCCCATATTGGGCCGGGCAGAATGTAGGGAATTCCATGATTGCTGCCCACAGTCTGTCGTGAGTGTGCACGTGTTGATGCTGTTTCCCTGTGAGTGTGCTGTAGTAGCTCCGGCGCCTTTCAGGTGGCTGGGCAAAATTCCCTCTAGAAGCCAAAACTGGGTTCTATGATGGATGCACGGCGACTTGATAGATGCTTGGAGCAGCTTGGCTGTTTGGATTAAACGTGGTATAGAGTGTGACAGCAAGCATGCTGTCACAAAGTCAGGCCCATTGATCTCTTGCCCTGCACAACACCGAATTGATTCCCATAAATATGTTTATCAAATAAAATCCAGGAATTGCTGACCCACAAGGAACAGTGAAACACTTAAACTTCCGTTTTCTTTCCCCTCTCTGTCTCTCTGTCTCTGTCTTTCTCGTTGTCAACTGCTCAGCGTTGCTGTGTTCTAGAACAAAGCAGTGCCGTTCATTACTGGGGATGGTTCCTGTGGCAGCCTGGGTCTTCTTGTTCTACCCCTATGTACATGCTCTGGAGGAGTTGTATGTTCTACCCCTATGTACATGCTCTGGAGGAGTTGTATGTTCTACCCTTATGTACATATCCTGGAGGAGTTGTATGTTCTACCCCAATGTACATGCTCTGGAGGAGTCGTATGTTGTATTTATACCTTTATGTACATACTCTGGAGGAGTTGTATGTTGTATGTTCTACCCCTATGTACATGCTCTGGAGGAGTTGTGTGTTGTACGTTCTACTCCAATGTACATTCTCTGGAGGAGTTGTGTGTTGTATGTTCTACCCTTATGTACATGCTCTGGATGAGTTGTATGTTCTACCCGTATGTACACACTCTGGAGGAGTTGTATGTTGTATGTTCTATCCTTACGTAATGCTCTGGAGGAGAGTTGTATGTTGCAGTTTGCCTCAAGTCATCATTGTGACGTAATTAGAAATCTGACACAAAAGTTTGTAATCCATAGTTTCCACACAGCTTAATATTACCAACAATGTGTTCTCCTGGCTTATCAGGTGAAATACAGGATCTTTGTTGTATTTGAACTTGGGCTAAAAGATACTTGGTTTTAAAAACTTAAAAAACCCTAATTTAAAGATTTATTTCATGAGTGTGCATGTTTGGCTTCCACGTTTGTCTGTGCACCACTTGTGTGCCTGGTGCCTGTGGAGGCCGGAGGAGGGTGTCCCTGGAACTGAGGTACAGACGGTTGTAATCTACTCCATGACGGCTGGGAATTAAACCTAGGTCTTCTGGAAGAGGAGCTAGTGATCTTAACCACTGAGCCATCTCTCCAACCACACTCCTGTTGTTTTAAATACTTAAAAGAAACAAAAACAGATCTAGTTTTTTTTTTATACAGGTTTATCATATTGGATATTTATGAGATTGCTTTCCTAGTATGCAGTAAGCATTGGGCTTGACTTCCAACAATGTGCAAACCTGGGCAGGGGGGACACATGCTTATAATCCAACAGATAGACTCCGGAGGGTCAGAAATTCAAGGCCATTCTTGGAACAGTATTTGATACATGTGAATGTACACCTCCAAAATGTGTATGTAGCATAAAAATTATTTTCATTTATATGACATTCAAGTTGCCTTCTGCATTTTGTTTTCTAAGCCTGCAACCTAGTTTCTAGAAGTATTTTGTTAAATAAATTGGAAACGATACAGCATGGGTGGATAGTGTGTAGATACCTGCATGAGGTAATGGCAGTCGTTGTGAGGTATTGCAACTCCTGGTTCTAGGACACGGCTGTCTCTTTGCTGTTCCCACTCTGCCTGAAGTGCTGGGAACAGCTCAGTGCTAACATTGGCGCAGGTCCTTATGAATGAAGAGAAATGGGATCATTCATTTCGTCATTCGTTTTTTTTTCCTCTCTCTCTTTCTCTTTGTCATGGTTCCTCCTCCACCTCACCCACCCCCACCTGTCTTATTTTGCCTTGCATCTTGTGTATCTCTCCAACCAAGATTGTTTTATGTGGTCCCTTTGTGTTTGAAAAGTATTCGTGATTGAAAAGGCAAGTGCTCTGTTCACCTTTCAGGAATTTTTAAATGGGTGCCAGGAATGGAGGGGTTATTTATGAGAGAAGCTAGTGGATGCCACATTGAAATTTCCTGGGAAGGATTTCAGGCTACAGATAAGGACAAATCACCTCACTGCAAGGACGATTAAACTGTGGGGTGGCCTCTTGTGGCAACTGGCAACCGCTGTTGCTTTTGGCCGTCGCAGGCAAATGTCTCCTGTGGGAACCCATCTATTGATCTTATTATCCAGGGACCTGAAATAACACTTCTGTTTCTCCCGCAGAAACCCATGATGGCAGGTTTTAAAATCACATGCCTCATCCTTAAGCTTTCGTGCAAAGCCATTACTTGAATTAAACCTCTCCAGCTGGAAGTTTTTCCTGGGAACCCCTGAGCATAAGGCCGTGTATTGTGAGAAGTGAGAAAATCGTGCTGCTCGGGTTTTCTGGATAGAAGCTCTGAGGTGACTCTGTGCTGAGGCTGTGAGATATTCTTTGCCGTGTAAAGTGATACCTGCCGTAGATGTTACTGGTCCCTAAGTGCATGGATGAAGTTAAGAGGCAGAGGAAGGGTTTGCCTCACAGCCCATGTGGCGCTTTGGACCTTGATTGCATGGGACATGCATTTTTCTCCGTAACTTTGGGCAAACAGGTCAGTCTTGGAAGCTTCGCTTGGCTCCTGTATTTTGGCTCATATATAAAAATATTACTAAAAGCTCATGGGTTGAGGCCTGATGTCCAGATGGATATGTGATTGAAAACTGATTTTTTTTTTCTTTTTAAATTGTGAAGGCGCTAGCCTGTTCATCGGGTTAACACATTGAGAAATTCACTCTTTGAAGACATCAAAATGCACCATGAAGCACGATTAATCAAAACTCAATGACAAAAATTGGGGTTCAGCCTGAAGGTTAAAAAAACAAAACAGCCAGCCACTGGCTCTTACCTCCACTGTAGTCTGAAAATGGAGATCCTGCCTCCATGAATCTCAGAATGAGACTGAGACCGGAGAGCTGTCTCCTCCCATTTTATAATCCTCTCTAGTGCTGGGATTAAGGGTGTGCACCACTATCGGCTGGTTGCTATGGCAAGCTATTGTGGCTCCTGGGATGATTAAAGGTGTGTGTCATTGTGGCTACTGGGATTAGAGGTGTGTGTCATTGCTGTCTGGTCTGTAAGGGTGGCCAGTGTGGCTGTTTTTCTCTTCTGATCCTCAGGCGAGCTGTATTTATTAAAATACAAGTGAAAAGCCCCTGAGGCACCAGAAGTTAGAACGTGCGGCTTACTTGGAAGTAGTTGGCAGTGGGTCTATCCCTGCCCTGTCACTGCCTCCTGTCACACCCTTTTGTCATCCCTGACACTCTGCCTTTGGGTTCAGGCCCACCACAGCGGAGTCAGCCAACTGTGGGCAGAAGCCTCGGAAACAGAGAACCAAGATAAAACCTTCTGCAGCTGTATTGTCCCATCAAAGGGAAGTGTGTTGCCCGGACCGTAATTGAGACGCGAAACCCTGTGGAAAGTGCTCACCTCAATGTCTTACCCCAGGGAAGAGCTTTGAGATTCTGAGTTGCTGTATTTTATTACTTATACCGATAATGTTTAAGAGATAATTATTGTTACATTGTTAATACTCAAAGCTACAATGGCAAGTAATTAATCCGTACAATAGCAATTCATACCTGAGTGATGAACTGTCTTCCCGTAACACGTCTGGGAATGCTCGTATGTGTGTGCCGGTGGAATGTTCAGGACACTGTGGGGACAGCTAGAAATTTGGAATTACTTCTTGACACTGAGCTTAGCGACCTTTTGGGTTTGAAGGAAGGGCAGGCTTGACCTCCCTTGATCTCGGGTACCTGGTGGTACCAGTTGCTTCTTAGGTTTTCTTTCAGCCATAGTCTTGCCAATTGGCCGGAACCCCCCCATGTTGGCCAGACTCAAACCTGCAGTCTTTCCACCTCAGACTCTGGAGCTCTGGGGTGATAGTCGTGTACCAAACACCTTTCTTGGCTTGGTACTCAAGTCCCTTTAGTGTTTAGAGTTTGAGGTTATGCCTAGAATATAACTAGAATGAAGCAAGAAATATGTTCTAAGTCAATTAAAATGAAACGAATATTGTTGGTTAGTATAATTTCATCCTCTCCCTCTGTGGTGGTTTGATTCATAGTGTCCCCCACGTTTGCCGATGTGATGTGGCCTTGCTGAATATGCTCTGGGGACAGGCTTTGAGAATTCACAGCGTGGCCCCACTTCCCGTTTGTGCCCTCCACTTCCGTGATGTTTCTGCTTCCTGATCCAGCAGCCTGCTTCCCTGTCTTCCCCCTGTAGAACTGTAAGCCCCTCCGTACCTCCTCCTTCCGTAAGTAGTACTTGGTCGTGGTGTATTCTCACAGCAACCAAAAATAGCTCATACAGCCCCATCCATTTATTTAAACACTGAGCCCCTAGACGTAGAATGAGACGTTAATGAGAAAGGAGGCCATTGAAGATGTAGTGAGATCACACACAATTGTTCTGGATTGTGACCCAATGTAACTGTTGTCCAAATAGCGACGGGACATTTGAACAGCGAGATGATCACAGGAACTTGCCCGTAGAGATCCAGGGTCATTTTCTTACCAGTGAGGAAAGGGGAGATTCACTTGGAAGCGCAGAGAGAAATTGATTTGACTCTTCTCCATTGCTGCTAATACCTTGCCCTCAGCCTTCTAGTCTCCTGAACTTGAGGCTGAACACACCGACTTCTGGCTACCTAACCAAAGCAGCGCTGGTGTTAGAAGGTACTCGGCCCTAAGCATGCTGAGTACCTGTTGTCTGTAAGGGTGATCGTGACATGATTAGCTTTGCAGAGACCGTCCTGATGAAACCGTTTGGGACTCCAGACTGTGTATAGCCTTAAAAGTGCAAGCTTCAAAGAATGACAAGAGCAGAGGCTTGAATACCTGTATGAAGTATATTTATTCTTTGTTCTGAAACTCAGAGACAAACACAAAAAACATTTAAAGGGGGAAAAAAAATCTCAGTCTTCGGGCTGGGCCAAGGCTCATGTCCCCATACTCATGCAGGGACTTCCTGTTCAGAGGAGGCAGAGACGGCAGCCAAGCCAGCCGTCTCCGCACTGGGTGGCACTCTGTCAGCTCTTATGTAATTGTTGCTATATACAGCTTTGCTCTGGATCCGGCTCTGCCCTGCCTGTCTCCTTCTCCCCGCTCTACGAAGTATTCATGAGGCTGCCTTGCTTCTGCTGAGGTCCAGGAGGGCTTTGTGCCTCCACTTTGAGGGATGCGCAGCTTCAGGTCCTTCCTGGTTTCAGCACAGACAATGGAACTTTGGAAATGCTTCTTTACCTTTGGCTGGAGCATGGGTGGCAGAGACCTTGTCCGGCTTATGACAAGGGGCTGACAGGGAAGTGCCTCCTAGATACAAAGTAGCCAGGGAACTGTCTCCGTTCTTCTTAGCTGGTGTTGTTATTTAGCCTCAGGTGGCCATTGTGTCCTCTGTTGGGGCTGCAGTCCTGTCTTTTGCTGTCCTTCTCTGCCTCTTTTCCTGAGATCACACCCTGATTGCCAAGCTGACTGTTTCAAGGAGGCTTGTTTGCAAGCCTGACCTCCTGGTGGCTCTTTGCTCTTGACCTAAGATGCCTCTGTTGGCAAGTATCACCTTCAGTGAGTCAGAGCTTGTTACTGTTTCACGTTAAAAGTAGGGATACACCTTAGAATATATAATATGCTTTTTATGGCAACTCTTGGGAAATGTATCTGGAGTGTTACTTTGAACTAAAATCTTGGCTAAACATGAAGTCATTCCTATAATGAGCATGGAGTTTAGGGGCCTCATCTCCCCTAAATAGCTCAATGTACAGTGTTTCTTCTTGTTTCATAGTTAATTTAATATCTAACAAAAATTGTATGTCTATGTATAAATTTATCTGCACATTTCTCAAAGTTGTATTCTTATGCCCTTCTTATGTCTCAGGTACTCGGAAACACAGTGGGTCCATTTGAAGTTTTTACTGTTAACTGAACTTCCTAGGAAAGAAAAAGGAGCTGTGCCTGTATTAAAGGTTGTACGAAGATCACTGGTTAAAAGTTTGTCATTGTTGAGTTAAAAGGCTGTAGATCCAAACCCAAATTTTGCCTCCAGACCCCTTAGCAACCATGCCTTCCCTTCCTCCTGTGACTTCACGTGAAAAACCTTTTGTTATATATTAACAGATTCCCAGGACCTATGGTTCCTAAGGCTACGGATATCATCGTATAGCATCTGAAATCCCTAACACAATTTCTTAGCTTGCTGTGTCCTACCCACCTGCTTGCCTATCGGTCTATTTGCAAAGTACCTTGATCATGGCTTCCGTTTGCTCTTTTGCTGTAAAAACTTCAGTGAACTGTTTCCACGTCGAAACATGTTACAGGGTGTAACCCGAATCTGTTCCTGGACCACGGTCACTGATAGCTGGCTCCAGAATAAACTCTCTTCATGCCCTGTTGCAATGAGAGATGCCTTACATCGACAGTGCAGTCAATCTTACAAAGACACAGATGATACATTCATTCCTATTTTATCCATAAAGAAAAGAAGTTAGTTTGGTCCCCTGATAGACCCTGTGGCGTGAGAAATGAAGCCCATCTCACACCCTGGCTAGCCCTGCCTTTCTTGTGAACGAAACAATGGTTAAACTAACATTGTGCCTGTCCTGGCAGCGTGGGGAACATTCTAGATGCTTTGCAGTCTGGACACGCCATTTCCTTTCTCAGTGGAGGCTCTCCAAGTCTCCCTCTCCAAACAAAACGCCCAGGATTATTTTTGCAGACTTCTGTGGAGTCATTTTTGGACAACACCCTGGAACAGGAAACCACAGTTGCTCCTAAATTTGTACAAGATGGAAATAGATAACATTCTTTAGAAACCGTGGCCACACTTAGTGCCTTCAGGTTCGTGGTGTGACTGATGGTTTGTTTAATGTATTTCATACCTGAACAACTTACAGGAACCTGTGGCCGGGGGTGGGGGAGATTTCCTAAGTAGAGGGCTTTTTCTAGAAACCGGAAGTGCGGTGATAATTGATTCAAGCTTTTGGAAAGCCTTCTCAGGAAGATGGGTTGGGAGCAATACAGTACTTCAGTGTAAATGATGAGAACACAGTTGTTGTCCCTAAGGCCGGGCTCTGCCAGTACCATTGAAGAGCATGTGTTGAACTTGGCATAAGTGAGGATGTTGTGGGGCGGGGGGGTGGAGGCTAAAATAACGTCATGGGGTGGATGCTTTTAGACGTTTTCGTCTGCCTGAGTGAGAAGCCAAAACTGTTTATAGAGGGATGAAACCCTAGGCATACATCCATAGCAGTTGTAGAAGGACTGGGGCGTGTAACTAGTTAGCCTTGGACTGTATGCTGAAACCAACTTCTCAGGACTGAGTTGTTTAAAGTAAGCTTGGATTTTCACGGATACTTTGTTTTCATGATTAAAATCATCCCATGCTTGCCCGGGTGATGGCACCTGCCTTTAATCCCAGCACTTGGGCGGCAGAGCTCAGTGGCCTTCTGTGAGTTCAAGGAAACTCAGGGCTATGTAGCCAGGGTAGACCCTGTATTAAAAAATAATTAAGAATAAATATCCCATACTTTCAAAGTGCCATGTCCAAATTCTTTGCATGTTGAAGTGTCTGCTCTTATAGATATATTTTATAATCCTAAATTTTCTAGTCAGTTCTGAGGGATGTCACATCATATTAGAGCATGGTTTGGATCCCTTTTTATTTGACACCAAACCTTTCCTTGCCTGTCTGTACTCGATCTCCTATGCAGGTCTCTAAAGGGGTCATCGCTTGGCTCTGGGGTTGCCTCTGCTGGCTTCACCTCTTGAGCTGTTACCCAGAGAGGGTAGGAAGTCCTCATATCTGGACTATGGCACCGCTTCATCTCTGTCTTCTTTTCCTGAAGGATTTAATTAATTGTCTTTGCCAGTTCCCTCAGCTTTTTGGACTTCATATTCTTTTCTTTGCAGCTTACACCTTCATTCTTTGGTAATTAGCTCCACTCTGCTCTCGCGGTGTGGAGATGTTCCCATATTGCTTTCTCCTGCTATGGAAGGGTCTCCCCCAAATCCTGTAATTCTTCAGAATTCTATGGTTCTGTGGATTCTTGCAGGTTTTTACTTATCCGTATTTTGACCTTCTAGGAAAAGCTTCAAAACTGTGTTTGAAGAATTAGTAGCAATAGATTTTGAATGTCCATGTGAATGCAAGCTTTATGGTTTTATAATGCTTTCCTTGGAGATACAAAATGTGGTTGAGCAGACATTTTCCAAGGACAGTACATCTGCCCTTATAGTAATTTCCAACTTTGGTTCCTCTCTTAGCCTCAGTTCTAGTGTTGGTTGTGTAATGGGCCTTTTGTCCTCAGGCTTGCCAACATGAAGCCCTTTGAACTGTTTGAATACCTGCTTCCTGAACGCCTGGACATGGGGAAGAACCACAAGCCAATTAAGCCAGTGAAGCTTGGGTTGGCTCAACTGGTGGGTATGGGTTGGTGAGGAAGCAGGAGAATGTGACTGCATTAGGGAGAAGCAGGTGCCTGTGTGTCATTTGGGGACACACTTCCTTCCCACCCCTGGTGCGCATCCTCCGTTGCTCTTCCTCCTCCACATTTCCTTCATCATGGGCTATGGTCCCTGTCTCTAAGACAAAAAATTTACTCAAGCTATGAAATACACTTAACAGAAAATTTACCCTTTAAAGTGTACATTTCAAAATGTTAGGGGTCTGGAGAGATGGGTCAGGGGTTAAGAGCACTGGCTGCTCTTCCAGAGGTCCTGAGTTCAATCCCAGCAACCTCATGGTGGCTCAGAACTATCTATAATGAGATCTGGTGCCCTCTTCTGGCAAGCAGGTATGCATGCAGGTAAAACACTGTATAAAAAGTAAATAAATCTCAGAATGTTAGAAATACAGTATAGCAATTATGACCACCTGGTTTCATTGTTTCCATCACTTGGTTGAGAAACCTGCTGTGTAATGAGCCTCTTCATTCTCTCTTCAGTATTTCCTCAGCCTCTGGTGTCTACTAATCTTCCTTAGTTGAAAAAAAGTTCTTTCTTTCTTTTTTTCTTTTTTTTCTGAGACGGTTTTGCTAGATAACCTAAGCTAGCCTCAAACTTGCAGCTGTCCTTCTGCCTCTGATTCCTGAGTGCTGGGATGCTAGCATGTCCAGCTGCACCTGGTTAGGACAGATCACACATAAGGTATTTTCAAAGAGATTGTAAGAGCTTTCTTTTAGCCTGTGGTGTAAGAACAATCTGAACAGAATCCTGGAAGGCTCCTCCCACCTCCCCATCTTTGCACCCCTTCTTCCTAACTACTGCCCTGGGACGACATGAGGTCTGTCCTTCTGCACTTTCTTCTTTGCCTGTAGAAGGATGCATTCATGGTGTTCAGTTCATTTCCTGGATGTTTCTCACGATGGGATTAAAGGACGCCCTCTCCTCTGTTATGAATATGTATCCAGGGCCTTACAGCGATTTCTCACTCATTCACTCATAGCCCTGTAAAGAGTCTGTCGTGTGGAAAGCCCATAAATTACTCAGTCATGGCTGCTCTTGGACGCCCATTAACTATGTAGCGATTAATCTAGAGAAATTCCCATGGTGGTAACTGGACAGGTGGAATTGGTCCCCTTTGTATTTGAGGGCACTGAGCCACACGTTTTCCGTAAGTCACAGAAATAGCTCTCTTTCGTCAAGCTGTCACTCAAACTGACGTCTTCCACGTTAACTGTAACACAATCTAATCCGATGTGTTTTTCCTCTGCATGTTGTTCCTATGCTTTGGCAGATAAATACCCTTCTTGGGTTCTGACCATTTCTTTCCCTGATAAATTCCCATCCTACCTATATATTCTTTTGTGTGCCTAATCTTTGTTCTTTACTGAGATGGTCTCATGTATTTAGTATAGACACTCCAAAGATTGAGCCACATAAATGGGGTTATGGGCTGGAGTCAAGGTTCCTGGGATTAGATTTATGCTGCTCTTACATAAGGACACAAGTTTAGTCCCAGCATCTACATTGATTGTTTCATAAGAGCCTACAACTCCACTTTTAAGTTAGGACAGAGGTCCTCAGCCTTCCTAATGCTCGACCCTTTGATACAGTTCTTCATGTTGAGATGACCTGCAGCATAGAATTACTTCATTGCTACTTCATAACTATAATTTTGCTACTGTTGTGAATTATAATGTAAATATCTGTGTTTTCAGATAGTCTTTAAGTAGCCCCTGTGAAAGGGTCATTTTACTTTCAAAGGGGTTTGCGACCCACACATTGAGAACTGCTGACTTAGGAGCTCTAATATCTCTGGCCTCTGTGGTACTTTTATTGGTGTGCACATTAAACACCCCCCTGCAAACACATAAATACATAATTTATAAACAAAAATAAAAGCAACATTGTTCAAAAATGTTAGATGGCAGTTTCTACTTTAGAGTTGGGATTGGAAGATGCTTTTTAGATCTACTAGTGTGTGCTATGTATTGGACGCAAGCATACCCAGAGAGTTTGAGCGGTGAGCTTAAGTTCATACAGCCCTTCTATGGCCAAGGCATGACTTGAATCTCATCTGCTGAATCCATATGCCATTCTGGACGTCATGTATATAATGCCTCCTTTAGCAAGCCTCATCCATTGGCAGTGGCTACCTGAGCATCAAGAGACAGTAGCTCTGAGTCCTTGATTTATGATGTCTGTCACATATACACCAGGTACCTACAGTCTAAAGCGATATAAAAATTGTCTTTTCTATAGAGCACTGAGAAAACAATTGACATGTCTAAGTCCACTTGCCTTAATCCCTGACTAGATGACATTTCCTCGTAAACACTGTGTTGGTTCTATGCTTGTGTGGTGGTTTACATGCTTACAGAAAGAGCCTCGGCATAGAGTATTGACAGTGATCATTCTTGAATATAGGTAGAAAATTATTTCAGGATTTCAGGAGTCAACCTAGGGACCCGACACAAAGTAAAATGAAATAATTGGTCTTAGTTGATCAGTATTTTTTTTTTCATTTTTAATGTTGCAATAGTTGGGTCTTTATACTATATCCTTGGAAGGAGTAATGTATTTTCTATTACTTGATCCATGTGTACTAATTTCCTTTTGAATATTGCCTTTTTGAAATTTATTTTATTCTTTAATCAGACTTAGTATTCTGTCCTTTGAAAGCAATGACAGATCTGGCTGAACTGTGAGTAGCCAGGACAATGGACATCAGAGCTAGTAAAACCTGTTTCGGGAGGACTGGCCCGTGTAACAGCATCCCTGGTCTCTACCCAATGGGATCCACAGCGTCTCAGTCTTCCCACTCTGTCTTTCCAGTGTCAGCCACTGAAAATTTGCAGGACATCTTGCCAATACCCCCTGTGGGCAAGCTCATCCTTGCCGAGAACTGCTTGTTCAAATGGGTCTGTGTTTTCAGTAGATTAGAATGGAGTTTTAGCAGCTTATTTCCATGGCCCATTTGAGTTCTACTGGGTGCTGAAAAGCAGCAGGAGACCACGCAGGAGTTAGGACACTCTCCTGTTGAGAAGGCTGCTTTTGTCCCTGTGGAACAGAGCAGGAAAACCTCAAATACAGAAGCCAGGGTTCCAGCTGATGCTCACTCTGACCCAGAAGCTCAGTTCAGAAAGTGAACGCAGAAGAGTTTCAGGGGGCGGGGGTTTCAGTTATTTTTAAAATATGTTATTACCAAGTCCTTTTCTTCTCCTAAACGGATCTTCGGCTTCACAGAGCTCCTAAACCTTATTTCATTCTTTAAAAAGGGGACAATTTTGCCATTTAGTTTACAAAGCAAGCTTGTAAACCAACACTGTGTTATGATGGAAATATCGTATAATCAGAGGATTAAGCCAAGTGGGCTTGGACGTGTCAATTATTTTCTCAGTGCTGTAGAGAAAGACCGTTTTCACATTGCCTTAGATTGTAGGTGTCTGGTGGATATTGTTCGAACACGCAAATGGGCGTTTGTTCTCTGGTAGTACTTTAATTAAGAAGCACGCCAGAGTAACACATGACTTCTCTAGAAAAAAGGTCAGAATAGGCCAGTTTGGGGTGGAGTGGGGCTGAAATCTTAGCAGCTCTCAGTTCCTCTTCCTGGTAATTTCTCTCCAAATTTTAATTCTGATGCCTTCATGTGTGTTTGGAGGAAAACTATAAATAAAAATTTTAAAGACTCTAAACAACAGTGCTTATATCTAGCATGCCAGACTAGATCATTACAAATTCCAAGTTCCTTTTTACCGAACTGTCTACTTACCAATTTAGAAATCAGTGTTGTTTACTTTCCCCCCTGATATGCAGGCCATGATGCAAGACTTGCCAGTGAGGAGACAAGCAAATTTCTGATTGAGGATTTTTATTATTTTCCTTGCCACTTGTCTGCCTTACTGAGAAATCATTTAAGTACAATGGGGGGCTAAGCCATGGTAATCTCAAAAGGAATGATAATATTCCTTCTCAAAACCATGCCATTTCAGTTGTACATGAATTGTAATGTTTTTCTAAGCATTTGAAGATCGCTGGGTTCTTTATCATTGAAAACCATTGACTGTTGGGTTTAGTTTGCTTGTGGGTGTTGGGCTGTCTGTCAGGGTACTAGTTGGGAAGGCAGTGTTAGTCCTTACGTCCTTTTAAGTCAACAGCTGCCATCTTGGTTTTAGGTGATCTTGTCTTTCCAGGTGGCTCGGGTTTTACAGAACATCTGATCCCATCTCTGCCTCTGGAAACTACTGGTTGATGAAGGCAGTGTGGTGGTGATACCTAGGGTGTAGAGCGTAGCTGACTTTCAAAATTGAAAATTTAAGGGAAATAATAGCTCTCTCTAGAAGACCAAGAGGTCCCTTGGCTACTTCTCCCACATGTGTGTGTATGTATGTTGTCTAGTTATGTGGTTGCTGAACCATAGGAATGCTGCTCTCTTCATTCATAAACTTTTATCTTTTCAGAAACATTTATAAGGATCAACATAGTAAATAGACTAGGGCTAGTTTCTTTCATCTCAGTTTTCTGGAGAAAATCATCCAAGTTCTTGCGTGTTAGCAATTTGTCTTTCTTTATTGTGGATTTTTTCAAGCACACAATGCCATCCTTAATAGTATGTTTTGAGAATTAGCCTGTAATATGGAGGGTTCAGTGACATGGCTGTAAATGCAGCAGGCTTGCTGTAATTGTTGTGCAGTATTTCCTCTGAGTTCCATTTTCTTCCTTTTTTAGTGGAAGGGGCGGAAATAATACAGGCCGGCTTTGTCAGACCCGGGTGGAAAACAAAATCCCGTGAAGATAATGATTAAAGGCCGTTCTGTAGAGCAGGTCCTTGAGGGAGGGAATGTTGCCTGCCTCTTACTGTCTTGCTCTTGGCTGGTAGTAGAACCAAGCCCTTTGTCATCAAAGCCTTGGTGAGCCACTCCACATAAAGGAAGATGAAGCAGGACTGCAGAAGATGCCCGCCTTTGTTGTTGTGAGTGTGCAAAGTATTGTTCTTTGCTATTGGCAAAGTAATTTGCAGCTCCAGGTGCACCCAGATCGGTCACAGTGGCTGTTGCAGGCCTGGTAGGGAAGCCTAGATTGGTGTTAATTAGTCAGAGGTGGGGATGGAGGGCTTGTGTTGGCATACTCCGTCAACACGGAGTTTGTCCTGGTGGCCTGGGCACATTTCTCAGCAGTCATTGCTCTGGCAGGCAGTTAGAGTTGCTGGCGCCTGTGGGTTTATTGCACTATTTAAAATTTCTGCCATGTGTCTGCAGTCCGTGTGTACTGCTGTTTCATTGATCCAGTATGAATTGTGAAATTAAATTAAAAGAACCTATGGGGTAGAGTAGCGAGAGAGTTAAAGCAAAGAGGTCAACATTCTTTCCTTTTAGGGTGTGTCCTCTGGTCACGAATGTAATGAAACTCTTTGATACAGAGCCCTGAGGACCATGACCTCCTGTGGATGTAGGCCCAGGAACCACTCCTAAGATGAGCGGATTGTTAAGAGTGGCTTTCTCCAAACTCAAGGAATTCCAAACGGTGGTAGAGGACATTCACCTATCACTGTCCCACCTCACTTTGTTCCCTGCTTGTAACAGTTGATTTACAGACTTTCTTCTTCGTTTATTTGTTTCTACCTCACATGCAGCTTTCAAGAGAGAACTCACAGGGTGCAGTTGCCAAGAACCCCCTCATGCAGGCAGAGAAGCTGGGTGCCAAGTGCAGGGAGCCAATTGAACAAATCGGTCATTGGGCCAGGCACAGGCAGCTTCCCTTCTGCAAGGAAAGACTTGATAGGGGCCTAGTGGTTCTGTTTCTCTCCCTGCCTTCCGCTGCTCTTTCTTGTGTGTGTGTGTGTTTTATGTGCCTCATGAGGGCCCTTGTGGAGGCCAGAAACTTATCCTGGGTGTTTTCTTCAATCACGTTCATCTTAAATTTTGAGAAAGGGTCTCCCATGGAACTAGCCTGAGAGCCCCAGGATCCTCCTATGTTGTTGATTACAATAAAGTTGTCCCAGACTAGCTCAGAATGGAGTATAATAAAGGTTTCTTTATTTAGGGGTTGACTCACAGATCAACAGTCCTCTGCACGAGTGGGGAACAGGAACTGAATCCAGTAGCTGGGGGGATGTGCAGTTTTTTCTTTTGTATAAAATGTATACGTGGCCACACCTAGAGTAGGGCAGTAGACTATCTCACCTTCCTTAGGCAACTTTAGCAGTCATTTTTTTTTGTGGTTCCTGCATGTCCCATTTATATAGTATGCATACCATCAAGCAGTCCAGTCAAGAGCAGGTTCTTGCCCAAATGGCTACCCTTGCTACATTGAAGGCAAATTCCATAATGAGTTTCTGCAATGCTCATCAACCTCTCTGAAGTAATTCGTGATACCAGAAGCAGACATGTCTGTTGAGAAAATTCTCATTTTTAAAAACATTTTAAATGCCATATTCTGTAAGTATTTGAAAGATTCGAAGAATACCTATCCATCTGAAATATATCTCTGTAACATGACTACAAACTTGACTATTAATAGATGACTATCTATTAGCCTGTATTTTTAATTATATATTAGATTTTAAATGAGCTGCACAAATACAATGCCTTAACAAAGAGCAGAAACAAACATATAACAAAATTGACCTTAAATTTGTATCAATAGACCAAGATCCATACCAATGTAAAGTATTCATCTCTGTGTCTTATGGCCCTTTAAATGAAAAGAAACATTTATAAATAGTATTTGGGAATTTGGGCATAGTTTTTTTTTTTAAAACTGCTTTCTGCTTTTTGTTGGGTCAAGTATTTTGGAAGGTTTACAGAGACCTTTTGAGGGGGGGGTCTTAGTCCTTAAACCATATTAGTCTGGAAGGAATTCCCAGGTTCTCATCTTCCATGGAAAAAAAGCAGGACCTCTTTTATTTTTAAAGCAATATACTTAGACCCAAATTTTGAAGTCAAGATACCTTTAAAGTATATATGTTTTTTTAGCTTAGCTGCCCATACAATGAACTTTCTCCCTGTACTTAGCTCATTCATAGTCAAACAATGCAAAGAAAACACAATAATATACATAATTTAGACTCTGTGTGTTTTTTATTTTTATGTGGCACTACTACGGGATTATTTGTGAGCCGGCAAAGGGGCTGGAGATTTAAACACATACACACACAAACAGAGACACAGGGACATGGGTCATCCTTGAAACAAAAATGCCCCCTTTATTGTGTTCAGGGGCAGCTTATATAGTGCTCTGGCCATGCTCAAGCTCTCTGATCTTTCCCCTGCCATCAGGGTCTGGTGGTCTGCAGTCCCCAACATGTGGCTTATTTTATTATCTTTACTTTTTAAAACTATGACTGTATGCTGTCTCTTTAAAGACTTCGTTTTATTCCTTTTTTAAGCCTATGTGCATTTATCCAACACTATGACTCACTCAGAGGTCTTTTTTATCTGATTCTGTCTTTATTGTGTATTAGTAATCACTTTCTGACAATAAGTGCTTTTTGTTTTAAATGTTAAGTGGGCGTGGCTTGAACCAACTCCACAGCTCTGCCTTTTGTTCTGCCCGGTCCAACATGGTGGAGACATGTTCACTGCCCCAGCTCTAGGGACGCAGCTTGTCTATGTTGCCATTAAGCAACTAGTAGCATGCTGCTCACAAACCCCATTTAAGTGCTCTTGGCTTCCTGAAAGAGTCAGTTCATGCTGCATTACAAACCAGGAAACCATCGTTTCTTTTTTCTTTTGTTGAGACAAGGTTTCTCTGTCGTTTTGGTGCCTGTCATGGAATTAGCTCTTGTGAACGAGGCTGGCCTTTAACTCACAGATATCCTCCTGCCTCTGCCTCCAGAGTGCTGGAATTAAAAGCATGTACCACCCGGCTAAGCCACGTTTCTTATGCTGAGTTAGTAAGCCTTCTGTGAAAGCTGCTGTGCCCCCACTCGCTGCCAGCAGACAACACCTATATGAAAAATATATGGCTACTAAGAAGCTGTGCTTAGCTCTGTTCTTTTGTGCCTAGAATTTTTCAAAAACTCAGGTTTTTTGTGGTTGTAGTTTAGTTGACCATGTTGGCACCATTATATAGGCAGAGGCTGCTCTTTCATTTCTCGGCTGCCCATACCCGAAATAATCACACAAAAACTGGATTAATTACAACAACTTTGGCCAATAGCTTACACTTCTTATTAACTAACTCTTACATCTTAAATTAACCCATTTCTATTATTTTATATTTTATCATGAGGCTTGTGGTTTACCTGTAAGGTTCTGGGACTCTGTCTCCTTCGTGAGCTACATGCTTTCTGACTCCACCTTCATTTCTTCTCTGTCTCTGCTTGAAATTCCCGCCTTGCTCTATTCTTCACTGCCATAGGCCCAAAGCAGCTTCTTTATTAACCAATGGTAAGAAAACATATCGTCAGCATACAGAGGGGAACCCCACACCCTGGAGCGCTGGGATTGCAAGTGTGATGCCCCGTGCCTCGTGTTTTGGAAGAAGCTCAGATCCTCAAGCTTATGCAGCAACCACATCACCAACTGAGCCATCTTCCCCACCTCTCGTCACTTTTCTGTGCCCTCTTCTTCTGTCAGAAGTGACTTCACAACTTTAATTGCAAAGGAGCACTTCTATACAAATGACCCAGCTTGTGCTATGTAAAGTCGCATAGATGAACTGAAACATTATCATCACTCCTGCTCCCCACTGTCTAGGTTTGGCAATTCCCAACCCGCTAATTCTGTCTCCTTGCTGGCATAGTAGCTACCCTGTGCCTTCAAGGGTTCTGGGGGAATGAAGGCAAATTGTCAGGGGATTAAGGACCGGAGACCTTTGCTTGTCACTTGATCTTTTTCTAATCAACTCTCAAGTTCAGCTCTGCATGGTGAAGTGAATTTGTTTCGGCCCCTTAATTTTTTGCCATGCCACTGCAATGATCTGGCTGTGTTTACCGTCTTTAAATCCAGTTCACTAGCCATCTGGAACAGCGAAATAACCCAGGCCTGTTAAAGTTTTCACCTCTGCATCTGTGCTCTGGAAACTGAGAGGAGGCCAGGATGGAGAGGCACATTGGAAAGAGGGCAGAAGTTCTGTTGCCTCGTGACCTGAGTGTTTATCTTCTTATCTTATGAGACTGTTCCACAGTGTCCTCTGCACATCTTTTTGAATGCTTCTATAAAAGCTCTGTCGGAGTACTGTGGTGTCTTAAAATTGCTCAGCATTAAGATGCCTCTGTCATGGGCCTTTTCAGCCATCCTCTCTGTTACCTGCTTTGAGACTCTTTTTATGTATGCTTCCTCCAGTGCTAAATGCTCAAGCAATTGGCTGCATCTGGTGTCTGGAAATTGAGGGCCATCTTTGCTGATTGGCAGAGACGCTGCTGCTTTTGTCCCAGGGCATCCTGGGGAGTTACTCTGTGTCTGTGGCCGGGAGGCAAATGCCTTTGGTTTTTGTGGAGTCAGAACCAGATGTATTAGAGTGTTATTCTCGGCTCTCTCCATGCACATCGAACAAGCATAACAGTAATAGTAGCGATGGTGATAATAACAGTTCTTAGCAGTTGATAGCCACATGTGAGGCCTCTGTGGAGACCTCCTATGGCTTGCCAGAAATTCCATAAGAGGTTTTTTTTTTCCCCTATTTTATAACTGAAAAACAGAGAATGGGAGGAACCTAGAGGTCCATCCAAAAGATTTGTCTCATCAATAGTGAACCCCTGACTTTAGCAGTACTAAACCCTTCCTAAGGGCGAAGTTAATGTTGACTGTGACTTGTACCATATTGCCCCCTCAGCTGTGGAGCACGAAGGTCTCCTTCAGATGACCTTGAACCGGGTGGTGATCAGATCAACCTGTCTTGGAAGTAACTCCTCCTCTGCCCTGCAGACAGAATAGGAGCAACAGGTGGCTTCCTGGCATGAGTAGGCAGAGTCCACTCACCTCACCTCTGTGAGGTTCTTCTTCTCTGTGTGTGCACTTTCTGCCACTGAGCCCAGATTCCAAAGTCTGCTACCCCAGGAGAGCACATTGCTGTGATGGCTCAAGAGCCTGGGCAGGGCAGCTTCTGAAGGCTCGGGCCATGGGGTCCTTTTTATTTTCTGCTGGCTTCATCTTTCCTTTTCTAGAAAGTGACGAGCTACAGCAGTTTCAGAGGACCCTGACAGCTAATTATCATCCAGCAGGCTTCTGCCATAACAGGCCTGCATAGTGCAGTCAGTCAGAAGGGATGTGCTTCATTTACAGGCTCGTCTTTAGCTCCTTGGCATGGGGCGAGTGGGGGTGCATTTTGTGAAGACTGGCCAGGTACCTCTGAGAATGCCGTACAGCTGAAGCGGGATCCTTCTGCCTCTGTGCCGTGCTAATCTGTGCAGTGCTGTCTTTCCAATATCTGCGGTGGTTGACATTCATCATTCGACTCTCTAGGCTAACTTCCTACAGCGACCTTCACTAGGGTGGTCACTTTCATTGCTCTGACAGAGTACTTGACACGAAGGACTTAAAGGAGTGGTTTATTCCCAGCAGTTCTGTTCCATGGTCTGCTAACTTCATTGCTTCCAGGGCTGAGTTGAATTAGAAACAACATTGAGGAAGGTTGCTTACCTCATGGCAACCAGGAAGCAGAAAGAACACAAGAGGAAGGTACCAGGGACAAGATAGTCTTCAACAGTGACCCCACACAATTACCTTCTTCCTCCAACTTGGTCCCACTTTCTAAAGGTCCATTCATCTTTATTCTCTTCAATAGTTGACTTCATTGATGTAGTTAGCCCTTCCAATATTGTCCTCCTTCAGATGACCTTGAGATTGCTCATAGACTGCTCATAATCAAATCATCCTGTCTTGGAAGGAGCCCCTCCCGTGCCCTGCAGTCAGAATAGTAACAGCAGGTAGCTCCTGGTTCAAACAGGGCAGAGTCCACTCACCCCGGTTCAGATCTGTGGTGTCTCCTCAGTTGAGAGCCCAGCCTCTGATACTCAAGTGTGGGTGAAGCACTTCCCCTTATGAGGTAAGAACTAGGATCAGTCTATCGTTGCAGACTGCCTTTCTAACTGTTGCGTGCCCTCGTCTCTTCCATGCGGCAGCTAGAATGCTTTTCCTTTCGTCCCTAGTAACACATAATTCTACCCACAGGGGACCGTGATCATTTTTTTCCGCCAGGCGCAGAAGGTAGATGGTGCCGCATGCTCCAAGACATCTCTCCCTTCTTTGCGGACCTTTGTGGAATTAGGCAGTTGGTCATGTCTTAGAACACCTGGTCGTGGTGGAGGATGGGAGCATGAGCAGTAGATGTGGTAGCAGCTCTCATGTGACTTTGGCATTGGCTGTATTTTTCTGCAGATGGAAGTTTGTTTGCAGTGAGAGCAGACCTTGAGAGCCAGGGCCCAGGTTCCCAGGAGGGTGCCGCTAGAGTCTCGGGGAGGGCACCATCCTTCTGACGAGGCCTCTTCCCTCACCAGGCTGCTCACGTTTGGAAAGAGATCTGTCTATACCAGATGGCCTCCTGGCCTGCGAAGTTCCTTCTGGAGACGAGCAGGGCTCCCTGTCACCCGTGATTCATCAACAGCAGGTTTTGATGGCAGCCCCTCTGGTTGCCTGGCATGGCAGCTTACCCCTTGCTTTCCAGAACTTCCAGCCTTCCTTCATGGCCAAGGAGCCAGTGTGCATGGACGCACACTGGCAGCCCCTGTTGAGCTGACTCGGTTGCCTGAAGTGAGAATGGTTAATGGGTAATTGATGGAAGCAGAAAGCCAAGGGAAGTCTGCGCCCGATGTATAACTGCTTGGTTTACAGGGCTGGGCGTGAGGAGTCGAAGTTGATAAGCTTTCAGGGTGAAGCTTCTCCCTTCTTTTATTTTATAATAACTGCTTAATAATTCATTATTTTTTAGGAACCATACTCTAAGGTTTCTAAATCTAATATTCATTCAATCCATTCATGACTTGTAGCTTGTTATTAAAAATGGGGAGTGGGGAGTCTAGTGGGGTGAAATGGAGCCTCCCCCGCCACACACACACACACACACAGTTTGATAACTGGTAGAAATTGGTTTCAAAACAGGTCCTGATGGCTTCTCTTAAGGAACTCTGAATTTAGATAAGCACTTGGTAGAATTCCTTACAGCTGACCACCAGGCCATTGCCTGGTTCCTGCTGAGCTCATGAAGTCTGTGTGCTTCAGTTAGTCTCCCCAGGGAGGCTGAGCATTGACGGCCCTGCTGAACTCAGGCCCTTTCCTGGGCATCCGGAGCACATGAGCTTCCATCTGTGTGACGCTCCTTTGCCTGTGGTCTAGCAAATGAAATTAGTGTAACACAAGTGGTATCCTGTGTTAGTCTAAACCTCATTCTTACCCAGGGGAAGGATTATAAAGGCCAACAAAGGGGCATGTTTATGACTGAGTTTTGAGTTTGGTTCTTCAGTTGCAGTGTTAGACACTTTATTATTATCCCTCTCCCTTATTTACTGAGACAGGAAAGGTTTCATGTCGTCTAGGCTGGCTTCAAACTTGCTCAGTGGCTAAGAATGCCCTTGAACTCCTGATCCTCTTTTGGAAAAATTTATTATTTACTTTATATGTGTGGGTGTTTTTGCCTGCATGTATATCTGGACACCATGTCTGCGGTTCCCTCAGGCCAGAAGAGAGTGTCGGTCTCATGGTCTGGAGTTTCAGATGGTCGTGGGCAACTTTGTGGGTGCTACGACTCAAACTGGGCTCCTCGGAAATGGCAACCAGTGTTCCTAACCATGTAGCCATCTCCCCAGCCCTCTTGTCTCCACCTCTTTGTTCTAGGATTACAGGCATGTTCTGATCACCTGGTTTTATTCAGTGTGAGGCTCAAACTCAGAGCTTCATGCCTGCCTGTCAAGTGTGCTCTCGCTGACTCAGGACCCCATGGCTGCTAGGCAGTGAGACTCCCCTGACTGAACCTCTCTTCAGTCCCCACCTCCTCATTCCCATGTTTAGAAAAACCATTGAAGTCGTATGGGTTAAGGCCACTTTGATGCTGCCTACAGCTCTTTTTAGAATTTCAAACTGCGGGCTCAGAGGTTAAGAACGCAGACTGTTCCTCCAGAGGTCCTGAGTTCAATTCCCAGCAACCACATGGTGGCTCACAACCATCTATAATGACATCTGGTGCCCTCTTCTGGCATGCAGTCATACATGGAGGCAGCACACTGTATTGTATACATAATAAATAAAATCTTAAAAAAAGAGAGAATTTCAAACTGAACCCCAGATCTCCCTGTGCTGGAAGAAAGATGTGCACCCTAGCCTCCTGCTTCTCTCCTCCTCTCCCTTTCCATGGTTCCCATTTTCTGTTCTGTTCTCATTCTGTGAGTTTGATTTAGAAGGGTTTTTTGGGCAGAGTGAACACATTTGGCTTATGGAATTGCCTTGAGGCCAATTTATAGCAGAAAATTGTTTGGGAGAGAGAGAGAGAGAGAGAGAGAGAGAGAGAGAGAGAGAGTCTGTAAGAGCATGTGCACATGAACACACACACACACACATGCTCGCATGCACACACACACTCGCACAGGAATAAAGCAAGCCGTCCAGAGTTGAGGTCAAATATGATTTCTCCTTGTGCTCAAGGTCTCTTAATATTTTGAAATCCTTGGAGCATCAGCCTGTGTACCTGAAATAGCCTCATATTTAATTCAACACACATTTATTACCGGGTCTGATTTGAAGGCTCGCACAGAATTCTTTGAAAGATCCTAGCAGAGTCATGAGATCTTTTGGCTCTTAGTTTGGTCACCTCCACAAACATATTTGGCCAGTCTGCTCGCTCTGTCATTCCGCTTTGCACAAGTTAGATGGCTTTCCAGTGTGTTCACTATGGCCTTTCCCGCTGCTTACTTTCTCTTGACTGAGGATATCCTTGTAGGGATGCTGCCTAGCACCCGGATCTCTCTAGAGCAGTGGTTCTCAACCTATGGGTTTGTACTCCTTTGGAGGGGGTGAGTCAACCCTTTCACAGGGGTCGAATATCAGATATCCTGCATATCAGGTATTTATATTATGATTCATAACAGTAGCATAATTATAGTTAGGAGGTAGCCATGAAAACAATTTTATGGTTGGGGGTCACTACAATATGAGGAACTCTCTTAAAGGGTCTAAGCATTACTAGGTTGATAACCATTGCTCCAGAGAGATTACATGTTTTCTCCAAAGTATCATTGTCGATATCAGGATTGAGCTGCTACTTTTTTTTTTCTTTTTGATTCAGGATTTCTTTGTGTAGTCCTGGCTGCCCTGGAACTCTCGGAGATCCTACTGCCTCTGCCTCCCATATATTGGAATTAAAGACCTACACCACCACTGCCCAGTATGAGCTGATGCTTTTGTCCAAAGGGTATCTCCATACACTCAGCTGGGTGTGGCACTCAGTAAGAGGCACAGAATGAAAGTCTGTTGGCAGGTCTTTGTATGAAAGGAACTCATGGTTCAGTACTTTGCGTGACTAGGAAAATGTAGAGACCTAAAATGCTTATTCGCCTCTCTCTAGTACTGACACACTTTTGGGATAAGTCCAATGTCTTCTTGAATGTATTAACCTTCTGTGTCCTGCTTCCTTCTTGTCTGCCTGCACATGACCATGCTCTCCACTTCTCCTCCCTCCTTCCTGGTCCTCCTTCTTGCTGTCCAAACTTTCCCCCTATTCTGTCAAACTACCTTGTAGCTAATTACCTACTGTCTACTGGCCCTAAATCTTGACACCCTTCTCTTGGGGGTCATGGGTCAGCTTGAGTTTTGGTTGGACACCCGTATTTGTAACACAGTAGTATAGAGTACCCAGTATTGTCTATGGTCTCATCACAAATATGTATATAGGTGCTGTTGTATAAATATTATTGCTTTTATTCCCTTAGTTTGGGATGTATATGTTAAGAGTATACAACCATACCTGTATAGACATACACATATATAATTACATACATATAGTACTAATGCTGTATCCCTCAATACAAAATGGATAAATATTTCTTCCTGTCATTTCTGTGCACCACATAGTTCTGTGGGACCTATGAAAGTGTTGTGTATGTTTGAACCTTTAAGCGATACCTAAATCCTGGTAAAAAAAAAATAGAGGCAATAATAGCAGTAATATTAATAACTGGATTGTGTTAGGTATCTGTTTATGGTTTAAATAAAGAGTCTCATGAAAACCTCAGTGTCGCTGGGGTTCTCTCTTTAAATCACTGTGTGGAAGCAGCAGTGGGGTAGAGCTGCACACAAAGATTTAGAAGAAGTACTGACAGAGGTGGAGATTTTATACTGCAAATGCTTGCAAACCCGGTTCTATTTCATAGAGTCCCACCCCCCTCCTCCCTCTGTTAGATCCTATTGATATTGTCTGGCAGACTTGCTAGTGACCTCTATGCAAAGAGGAAGGTTGTGTTGACATTGAGAATTTGTTTTCAACACCTTCAGGCTTTAGAATTTACCTTGCACTCAGCTTTCCATTGATTCTGGTGTAGCTGCTTCCAGTGGCCACCGAGGCCTTTTGGAATCGCAGCTCCTGAGCAGTGCTGCCTCTTTGCCTTTTGCATGCAGAGTTGGCAGATTGCTCCCTCTGTGTCACCCCGCTTTGTATCTCAGCAAGGCTGTTTAAGGGCTGTGTGCATTAAGGACCCAGGGTTCTGTGTTTCTGAGCTGATGTTTTTGCCCAGCCTAACCAAAGCCCAGCTCAGAGCCAAAGATTTCAGCAGCAAAGCCCCTGACACCTGAGATCCCTTGGCTCTTCTCAGTCAATGCAGTGATGCTGGCTTCTAGGATAATGGAGCTTTACTCATATCCTCCATGGACTGTTGAAACCTCAGCAAGGGAATCATTTTTCAAAACATCTTCTTCTGGGAAGGATTGGGCCAAATAAATATATTCACCGTGGAAAGGAGCACACACTTAAACTGAAGCAGGTCTTCTCGTGCAGCTGGGCTTTGACAGTAAAAATGGGAGGCATTGGTTTTAGGACTTGGCTTGGTGTCTCACAAGGTTTTGTGGCCTATTGGTGAGTTTCAGTGTCCCTAGTCTGATGGTGCAGTAAGATGTTATGGGCTGTGCTGTTGTTCCGACTCAGGGACAGCTAGTTAGTTTATCACGACTTCCCGGGGAATGTGTTTACACATCTATAGAAAGGGGCTCTGTTGTTTCTCTTGGTGAGTTTTCCTAGCCATCTTGCTAGGCGCTGTGCCATCGTGTTCTTCATGAACACCAACCCAACTCCAGGCTGGTTCATATTGAGCATTGTATGTCTGGTCCATGTAATTCCAGGATAACTCAAGGCAGGTTCCTATGTGAGCCTTTTATAGCTCGTCCGTGTGATCCCAAGTTAATTAAAGCCTGGTTTGTACGTGAGCCTTGTATATCTGATCCATGTGATCCATGTGATCCATGTGAGTCATACAGATGTAAAATGCCCAGGTCAGGAAAACCACTGCTTTGCACTGAGGCTTTCCTTATCCCTACATCCCCACCTCAGAGTCATCTTTAACCAAAGCAGGAGGACTGTGGCTAAGACCCATCCGTCAGTGGGAAGATGAACACTAGTCATGGAATGAAATGGACTTGTAAAATCTTTCATTTTTGTTTTCAGAGTTCTGGGAAAGAGGATAGAATGATATAAACACACATGTGAGTTATGTAGTAATTCAGTAAATTTGAAAACCCATGTGCTTGACAATCAGGGAACTCATTTGTCACATAGAAGAGTTTCTGATTCCTCTAGCTGTGATGACATTGCAAGGACATTTATAATTTATAGTGGCATCTTGTTCTACGAGCTGCCACTGGAAGAGCTGTCACAGGTAACACGTAAAACAGGTTTCTGTTGTTATTGTCTGTGGTCCCTCTCAACCCCGCATCCCTTTCCAGACTGTGGAACTGCTAACATGAAGAAATAAGAACCTGAAGTCGTGAATCTACTTTTCTTTGCTTAAACTTCACATCTTCTTGTTACCACAGATAGCAAGTAAATGTGACATGAAACTTAAATCTTGTCAGATCCTGATAAAGACTGTGTAGCTGTCAGTTACATTGTTACTGGGTATCTGCCATTTACATTGTTTCTAGGTATTTGAACAGTTTCAACTTCAGATTGCTTGTGGAATAGAAGTGAAATACTACTGGAGAGACAGTTGGCTGTACTAGGTATTTCCTGTTATGATATGATATGATATGATATGATATGTTTTATGTGTGACCCACGAAGTGCTTGGGTATGTTGTAGAGAAGAGTGGTGGCCAGTCCTCCTGTACTCTAAGCCACTGGAACTACCAATTTACTATTAATTCCTGTATCAGGTCCAATATTTTTAAAGTCAGACTCAACTCCTCATCCAGCAGTTTCCTGTGTGAAGCTATCCAATAGAAGAGTGGGCATTGGATTGCCTTTTTCCCCCTGAGGATTTAGAAAGTCAACAGTGACAGTATGAGACCCAGAATAAATTATTTTTATCATTAGAGTTTGATAAAAGTAAAATGGTAATCTGGGATGCAGTTATAACGCCGTACTCAGAGATCTCTGAAACAGAATGTCCCAGCTGTAGGTACCTAGAGACCTTAGCAACACAAGATGTCCTTTGGTCCTCATCCATCTTTGCAGTTCTTGTTCATTGGGGAACACATTCAGCACCTTCAGATGTCAAGGGACTAGCAAGTTGGTTGAGTTCCTCCATCACCTTGGAAACCATCTACTCTCTCATCAAATGGGTTGCATCTGGACAATGCAGGTATGTTTAGTGAAGCTGATGTTTGGGGTTACAGAGCAAGAGGGCATTTTAAACTTAGGCTTCTGACATGAATTACATTTGGAGTCAGACAGGTAAATATCTCCCTTTTTGTTTAAATGCATAGAACCAAACTCTCTGCCTCCCTCATTTCTTTTCTCTCCTTATTCTCCTTCCTTCCTCTCCATTCCCCCTTTCTTTCTTTGCCTATTCTAAACACAGATTTTTATCCCTGCCCACCCTAAATGTTTAAAGACCAGGACACCAGATGACTGGCCATAACCAGTGGTAGAGTTCCCTACTTAACGCACTTGGCAAAGTTTGAAGATGAATTTGTTGATTTTGGGGACAACAAGAGAGAACTATTTACGTATAAGGATTGCCAACAGTGATGCAGTAACATCCCACTGTGTATACAGCACAGACACCTATTCCCCAAGGCAGGGAACAGCCTAGTGGATTCTGTCATTCTAAATTCTTCTATGAATTTATGATTCTTAGCTTCTGAATATTTATGAGGTAGATGTTATAGCAGCCAGGTCCTTTATGCCCTGAACAGAGAATATTGTATTTTGGGAAGTCCTACCCCATTTCTACCACCACCATCAAGAAGAAGCTGAGTTGCATGCTGTCCAGGGTCCAGTATTGCATCACACATTGGTCAGCTGGCCGCCTTCTTACCTGCTCACCGTGGCGATCTCAGCCCAGCATTAGGCCCTTCGTTGCCCCTCCTCAGTGATTTTGGCCCGGTAGTTAGATGTCGTTTCTGGCCTGTTTCTTTAGTCATTCTTCCCTAGTATTCTTAGGGACATAGTTGATTTTACTGTTACAGGCTGATAAAGAGTGATCTAGTCTGGTCTACGTGTTTCTGTGCTGACCTGAGATGCTTGATCAAAGGCTACCATGGGCATGGTAGGCTAGAGCATTTAACTGAAGTTCTGAGACTGCTTCCCATTGGTAGTATCTCATTGTGGAATCTGTTGGACATCATACAATTCCTCTTCTGCAGAATTGTAGGACAAAGCAAGTCAGGAGAGAGCCAGTTAAACCTGTCAAGTCTTCCCTTTCAGGACTTCCCTTAGGTTCAGAGATAAGAGTGGAAAATGGCTAGCTTTTAAAGTGCCTACTACCTGGCCCCTCCCCCAATGAATTTGAAAAGAGGTGATTGAGAGTGGATAAAGATCTCAGGAATTTTGGGCTTTGCCTTGGTTTCCCTTCTTCCTGTCTCTTCTTGGTGGGTCCAAATTACACATTAGACCAGGGCTTTTGGGAGAAGGGAGCTCTGGTGCTGAGTGCGGCCATCTTCATTCTGTGTTCTGGCTCTGCTGCGGGCATAGGAGGTGGGAGAACCTATGATGACATCCTGCCTTCCAGAGGACCTGGGTGCCTGCGACTCTGTCTCCCCTGCAAGGGAGAATGCCTTGGGAGAGAGGCTTCTCCACTGAAAGACTAATGATGTTTTTAGACTTGATGAGATGGTTGACTGCTGGAATCCAGAAAGGCCTTTCTCCCCGCATGGGGGGAATCTGGGAAGTACTACCATAGACAGGGCACCCACTGGCTAGGGAGAGGCCCTGATCTATGTTTGAGCCTTTGGTAGCTACTGATTGGGTGTCTGTCGGGGGGAAAACTGTCCACTTTGCACTAAGCCACAGTCGTGTACATGGGTGGCTACACACATACACAGATACACGTGCGCATACACACACACACACACACACACACAACTCTCTTCATGCCTTTGTCAAGCCTTCTGTGTTATTTTAATGTCCTTTATTGTCACAAAGCTCTAATAAGGGAGCAACATGTATGGAACCTATTGATCTCTCTCTCTCTCTCTCTCTCTCTCTCTCTCTCTCTCTCTCTCTCTCTCTGTGTGTCCCTCTCCCCCTCTCCCTTTCACCCTCCCTCCCTTCCTCCCTATCTCTTCTACTTACTCAACTTAGAACTTTTGTTTGGAAATAAGGTTGAGGTATGCTCCATCCCATGATTGACTGTGAGTAGACTTTTGTTTTTGGTTAAACAATACACAGAATTATAAATGATGGAGTCGAGATTTGAGTGTTTGACAGACCAGTGTCTGTCACCAAGAAGAGTTTCACAAATAAAAATTGTAATAAAAAAAAAAACAAACAGAAACAAATGTTACTTCTGTCGTATTCTTCAAGCATATACTTGATTTCTGCTCATGGGACCCCGTGGCCAGTCCCTCTCCAGGGTCCATGGTTAGTGGTTACTGTGGGAGAGAAAACCTGATATACCCACTGGCAGGCAGGCCATGCTTCTGTGATTCACACCTTACTTCTCCAAGTTGGGAGGCTAGGGACTGGGGAGATGACTCAGTGTGTAAAATGTTTGCACAGGGTAAGGACCTGGGTTTGGATCTCGGTGTAAAACCTGGGTGCTGGGCTGCAACTAAGTAATTTCAGTGCCAAGGGTCCAGGCAGAGACAGGAGCATCCAGGAGCTCAACAGCCAGCACTTCTAGCCAGTGGCAAGCTCCAAATTAAATGAGAGAACCTGTCTCAACAAATAAAGTGAAGATCAATTGTGGAAGACCTCCAATGTCTTCCTGTACGCTTACACACATGTACACTCAGAAAGCATACATACATTTTATACACACACACATTTTTAGAAGTTGAAAGGAAACATTTATAGACTCGTTTGAACTTAATACTTGACCTTTTTTAAAACTCTAAAAGCAATAGGTATATTACAAGGTTTTAAGTAATATATAGTAGAAATGAGTTATGAGAAATTGAGTTATGCTTTCTTTCCTTCTCATTTTCTCTTCTTTGCAGAATTCGGGTGGAAGGGATATGGGGCTTTGAGTTTCGTATATGTGGACATATGTACTATACAGTGAATAGAATAGTATATTATATATGGCTTTTATATCATCCTTCTTCTGCCCCTGTTTTTGATAATGCCTAATAATAATATTTTTGATGTTTTTGTTAGGTAGATATTCTACTTTAAATAATTTTCTGCCTAAAACATTGCATCTTTAAAGTTGTAGCCTCTTACCCAGCCACCATTGAATCTCTGCAGCCTTCCACGTTGAACGTCATTCCATTGCTTTCCTTGGGTTTCCTCCTCGTCCTTTGTGCCTTTGGTTCCTTTACAGCTTTGTCACTGATGCTCATATCCAGGAGCCTGAGATGTTTATTCTGTATATTGCCTTTTATTCTTCACCTCTAAAGTGCTACTTCCCAGATCAAATATCTGGGTCTAACCGTAAGGACATTTAGGTTGAAGTCTCCAAGTGAGACAACCTGTATTTAAATTCTGTGACTTCCTATGATTTTTAGTTGTTACTTGACACAGGGGGTGGAGAAGCCTGTCTTCGACTTTCTGCGTCGACCACATGGCTGTTACTTAATGAAGGGTTAGGCCATGTGCTGGCCCCATCCTCAGAAGCTAATTTTGTGTTTTTAAACTCCACTACAAATACGTAGGCTCCTGGCAGGGGGCTAATAATTGATCCATGGAGAAGCTACAGAGATGCCTGCTAGTGACTGTAGTTTATCATTAGGCTAGAAAGGGTGGCGGGCAGCGGGTGACCAAACAATTCACTGAAATGCATTATCTTAGCTTGGTTAAGAGCATACATTAAACAATAAATTACCTTGTGTGCATTTTGACCAGGACATCATTACAGCCCCTTTGGATGATGTTTCCTTATAGAAACTTCAGATTCAGGGGGTTGGCGACTGAAGTTATGAAAATAATGACAATGAAGAAGAGAAACTGTTAGATGGAGGCTAACTGTGGAAAAACCTGTTTCTGTCTCCAGTATGTGCATTCCAGAGACTGTGTGCTGAGTTCATAGGATAAGTGCCATAGAAGGCCTATTCTTGAACAGAAGGCTCTCCTAATCACTCAGAAGACAGTCAGTGTCCTCCTCATTCTTTGGGCTCACTGGTAACAAGATTAGCTCTTTGCAAAATGGAATGTTCAGTCTGGAATGCTATTGGGAGTCATTAGCTAACCCATGGCTTCATGAAGGCCTCTGTTGTTAAATGGGGCACTTTTTTATTTCAGTCATCTTCTCTGGTTGTGAGCAGTTGTTGCTCATTCTCTGGCATCTATCTCCCAAGCTTGCTACACACTTAGCCTTCTCAGTTTTAGCAGTAAAACCACTTATGAATACTGAGGAATGTGCCGTATCCTGTTGAAAACACGGGGCTTCCAGGAGATTGGAGAAGACTATTGAGTGTTACCCATTTGCTCTGAAGAGCCTTTCTGCTAGGGTGGTCATGGTGGACGAAAGCCAGCAGGGTTTCGTTCCCCTGATGCTGTATGTCGATGCTGAGCCACAGCAAGGATGTGAAGTGCAAACATTTACTCCGTGGTTAACTTTTCTGTTTCGATCATGGCTTGACTTTCTCCCCGCGTTTGTAAAGCACAGTGCAATCCTCTTAAAGCTGTGGAGTATATTTAGGGTGTGTTTCGATGGGCTGCAGCTGCGTTCAGAAACATTCGGCATCATGACTTAACTGGGGTGCCTTACCTACAAGGCCCCTGAATTCCATACAGTGGTGGAGAATCTCGTCGAGGATACAGAAAACTAAAATGACTGGCCATTATCGAAGGTAAACTCATCAGCAACAAATTCTGTGCAATTAAACCCTTCCTCTCCTTTGATGGAAAACGAGTCAAAGTCATCAGGACACAGAGCACCTTTAAGTGTTTCTGGGCAGTTTGTGCACCAGGACTGCCGTGTAGTTCACTTTGGTGCGGAATGGAAACCTTGAACCTAATTGGGTTACACAGCACACGCTCACAGAGGGGCAGATTTGTGCTTCCCAGGGCAATTCTGAGTCTGCTGGTCACTAGACATGGGATATCTTTCCAGGCTTCTTTGGACAATAAATGTTTCCCCATTACATTTTCTAGGTTTTAACACATACTAGGTTTGTTGTTGTCGTTACATTTTCTCCTGTTTTGTTTTTTCCTTTGCTCCTTTGTTTCATTACTGTTGCTACTGGAAATTAAACCAAGCTTTCATCCTTCGGCAGCCAGTGCTCCAGCTATGACCTTTCCCCTCAGCTCCTATTTGACCACTTTGGCACCTCTTCAATAGAATTATGTTCCCATTTTTGCTTGAAGTTTACAAATTGAGCCTGTAGCATGGAAATGTCGCCTTTATTAACTCCTTATTTCTGTGGGTCCCTTAGGGTTTTCTGTGTGTGTTCTGTCTTCTGCCAGACCCACCACTTACCTTTTGCCTTTCTGTTCTGGGTCCTTTACAGGTTTAGTTCCTAATCACATGAAACATACAGCAGTGATGAATGGATGTGGGAGCCTTAGTCAGCTTTGTCTTCTAATGTATTTAGTGTGTTTTCTCCCACCGTTACCTCGGATCATATGGGCCCAGTGTGTGTCTGTAATCATAGATGGAGCAAGCATATTCAAATCTCTGAAGGGCCTTTTCTGTTGTGCCTCATGGTGCGTACTGGAATCTGGAACGAAAATGCCACTTCTGTTCTTAGTTCTTCTATACACCTTCATTGTATGACAGTGTTAAAAAAAAATTACCTGCCTCTGGCTCCGTTAATAGAGCTGTCATATCTGGCAAACTAATAAGGGTGTTTCCATTCATTTATTCATCACCGATACCAAGATGATTCATGTTTCAAAGAAATAAATAAGAAGAAACTTAGCCTATTTGCTAGAAGCAAAGTAGCAATTAAGCTGATAAATGTGAAATTTGTTTAGAATGTTTATCTCCATTTTTCCCTGGGATCTCTGTTCTAAGATCACTCTGTTAAGTGGCTCTGAGCCTTGGGAGAGTATCTGAAGTCTTGGAATATGTGTGATTTCATAGATTAAACACATGAAAAAGGACATTGAAGAAATAAAGGGATAGCGGTTGCATCTATTTGCCCTCAAGACATGGTCACATTTGGAATGATCCCAAAGCAGGCGTTGTTAACGTATGAAATAGTAGGTTTTGTTAAGACATTTTCATGCAGCAATCAAACTTGGTTATTATTCACATCTCTGTTACTCTTTGTTGTCCTTTGTCCACTGTCCTTGGGACCCATCCTACCTCTCAGATGGGCTCACATCATTAAATTGGCACATGAGAAAACGGTATTTTTCTAGACAGTACTTTGAATGCTCACAATGGAAGAGCAGTGACCTGCTCACCATGACGAGCTTCATCTCACGGCCACGACCCTTCTCAACCATGCTTACACGCTCCCATCTTACTGTACCACCACCTCCAGTAGGCAGATGTGAAGACTCTTCCCTTCTTTCCCTTTTGGGTTCTTTTCATTGTCTCAGCTCCACAAGAGTGGCTGGACATTCCAGATGTCAATAGCGGTCACATCGAGAAGGGTTGCAGACTTTCCCAAATACCCTCATGGAGGGATACGTATGTGCCTGAAACAATTGGGACTGATGCAGAATTATAGGGTCTACATTAGGAAAATATTAATACATTTCCAGCATTAAGTGTCTAAGAATAGGTACCAGTTTTGAATGAGAAAGCATAGGCCTTGGCAGTAATGCATCTGGCTTCTAGAACTGTTTGTAAAGTAGATTTCAGTAACTGATTTCTCTTTAGACTCATGAAAACAAAGTAATTCACAGAATATGGGAGTATGGGGTTGAAGGTGCAGTATAATAAATACTATAGTAGGTGGCTCAGAATCTTTGGTTATGTTTCTTTCAGACATTTTTTTTTTTTAGTTGAGAGTTTCTAAACATTTCAGAAACTTCATTAAACACATGTTTATTTCAGGGTGTGAGTCATTGGTCATCCTCTCCTTTCACAGAAAGCATAGCAGCACCTAGGCACTGCCCATTCCCCGCACATCCGTGGGACAGAGTTGCCGCCCTCTCCCTTGGAGCCTTATGTAGGGAAGGGGAGCCTGTGGGCAGGTGTCCCGCATCTGACTAACACTCTGAAGGCACCAGCCTGGGAGGCGTTTCCTCTGCTCGAGAAAGTGCATGCCAAACCTCTCATTTCCTGGGAACACAATCTGGGAACAGTTTCCAAATGGAGAAGTGATTTGACATTTTCAATCCTAGTTAAAAAGCATCTGGGTAACTCAGAAATTGGGGGTCAGTCCACTGTGTGTGTTGTTCACACAATGCCAGTGACTAGCTGGAACGTTGTTTCATCAACTGAGTACCTTGCTCAGATGGAATGCTTTCCAAAAGGCTGGCTTTGCTGAATAGCTATATTGTCTATTTTCAGAAGGCCAAGTGTCCTAGAAACTGTAGGTTTCTAGTTGACATATTTTGAAATTACATCAGTGTAGTTGACTGTGGACTTACTCATAATGAATGATATGAAGTAGATGAGTCTTAATCTTGGAGACAAGGATTTTGTTTGGTTCAGTCTTGGTGGCATAGTTAGTGTGGGCAGGTAAGGATTTGGAAGCTGTGTGCCACATTGCGTGCCTGTGTTTTTATGAAAAGTTCGAGCATATTTTCACGACTGTCAGATGTGGTGTCTTGAAAGTTAACAGGTTACACCCTGTGCATATTCCCATTTTAATTCATGCAATGTTCCTCTTTGGATTCAGTGCAATCTGGGTTTAGCTCTCTCAGAACCCCTGTGACCCTCCTTTTGACTGTGTGTTCCAAGCAATTGTCATTTGGTTCTGGGAGAATCTTGACAAACCAGCTGCCTGGTCTCCTCTCTTCTGCCTCCTTGACCCTTGGCTTTTATTCTTCATCTTGTCTCCTGCCTCCTCAGTCAGCCAGGGGATTTTAATGATGCCTGTTGTCCTGGCTTCTGTCTAAACCTCTTCCTGGATTCCCCACTTTATCTGGTTCTTTTCTTGTCTCTTGTTGAGACTCCTGTTCTATTTTTCTGTGTGCTTTTTTTTTTCTCCTGTGGTTCTCTATCTGAGTACCCACAGCCCTTTCTAGAATTCCTATCAGTGCACAGCTACTGTCCCTTAGAATCTGTTTCTTTAGTAATTGTTCCAGGGAAATGACTCTCTCTGCTGAAATGTCCTTTTAAAACCTTCTAAAGGAAACCCTCCTTATTTGGTAATTCAAAATTATCCTTATTCAGGAAAGGGTATAACAATTGCTTATGAGAATGTGCAAAAGTGAACAATAATTCCATACAAATGAGGAAATGTATCTTTGAGAATTATAATATTGGTCGAGAAGTGATTTTATTATAAAAATGGGTGCCATAAAGTCTGATGGGCTTATAGTACTCTCTTGTTGCTCTCTTACTTTGTGTGGCCCTGTTACTTTGAACTCGTGGATGAAGTAGGAACTGGAGTGGCCACAGTTGAGGAGATGGCTTTGCAGCTGGTCCCTGGCATTGTGTGAATAGCACACATAGCTGACTGACCTTCCAAGGGAGAGAAGAAAATGAGTGGTTAGTACCCTAGGATCTCCTTCAGAGTACCACAATGCTGTAACGTTGTTGTGACTAAGCCTAGCTCCCAGAGATTCTCTGGCCTTTCCCACAGCACCGCAGGCTGGCAACCAAAGTTTAACACTCAAGCTCTGTGGCTGTTTTAGCATTCATCTTAGCCAGGTGGTGTTAGCGCACACCTTTAATCCCAGCACTAGGGAGGCAGAGGGGGTGGATCTCTCTGAGTTTGAGGCCAGCCTGGTCTATAAGAGTTAGTTCCAGGACAGGCTCCAAAGCTGCAGAGAAACCTTGTCTCAGAAAACCAGAAGAACAAAAAAAAAAAAAGAAAAGAAAAAAAGAAAAACAAAGATTCCTCTTTAAATCAGGAGGCAACAAGGGCCAAGTTGTAATGAGTCTTTTTCTATTCCTCCAGCCAGCTCCCAAAAAACAACACAGAGGCTTCTGACTAATTATGAAAGATGTAATGAGTCTTTTTCTATTCCTCCAGCCAGCTCCCAAAAAACAACACAGAGGCTTCTGACTGAAAGCTCAGCCTGTAGCTTAGGCTCATTCCTAACCAACTATAATTTGAATGAACCCATTATTTTATTAATTTGTGTTCTGCAATATGACTTTTATCTTGTGCGTCTGACTCATGCTGCATCTGGCTTGCTTCTCTGCCTCTTTTTCCCCAGAGTCCTCTCTTTGACTGGAAGTCCCGCCTATACCTCCTGCCTTGCTATTAGCCATATAGATATTTTATTTGATATTTTATTTGGTTTTTGTTTGCTCTTTCATTCATTCATTTATTTATTTTGGTTCTTTCGAGTCAGGGTTTCTCTATGTGTCCTTGGCTGTCGTGGAACTCACTGTAGAACAAACTAACCTCAGACTCTCAGAGATCCTCTTGCCTCTGCCCCCCTGAGTGCTGGGATTAAAGAGGTGCACCACCGCCACCTGGCTCATTTAGCTCTTTATTATACCGATCACAGAAATGTATCTTCACACAGTGTACTAATAGCCCACTGCAGCAAGTAGGATCAGCAGATGCATTAGAGGATTGTAAATTATAGAAAATCTTTTTGTTAGAGCCTCATTGCTTTCCAGCTCCCCCCAGTGTGAACATGTGCATGTATGTTCAAGGTCTTTTGTTCAGCCCTGGAGCTTGTCCAAAGGCTTCAGGACTGTCAGGGACTTGATGTACTCAAAGAAATAAGGAATGCCCATGCGACCAGAAAAATGGTCAATTTGTTGAACTTAGCTTTTCTTATAAAAGTTGAAGTTCTTCAAGGCGTGAGCTTCACTTGTCTTTGGAAGTTCGCTTCTCCGTCTCATTTTCCACCTCGCCTCTTCATGCTCCCTGCTTGCCCCTCTCCACTTTCACTAACCTCTGTGGGAGACCTTGATTCCTGTCAGATTTTAAGGGTCCATAGCATAAGAAAGCCTCAGAGAGAAAGCAAGGGTAGAGCTCTGGCAAGTGGGATGCCTTGGGCTCAGTCAGAATGCTTGCTCGTATCCAGGAGCCGCTTCCAGATCTGCCCCTCATGCACAGTCAGTAAATCCTGGATATACATGGGGCACGTTTGCTGTCAACCCAAGAAAAATGTCATGTATTTTTCTACCAACTTCAAAGCCTTGCTCGTCCATGAAAATACAAGTAGATGTGGCACTGAGGAGGGTTTTGCTGCCTTTTTAACCCATCTGTAAATTCCATAGATCACATAATGGTTAGACTGTGATGGCCTGGCAGAGAAACGGATAGCACCGGGCAAAATGAGCTTCTTTGCAGTGCTTTCTTCTGGTTTTTTCAGAGGGAGGCAAGGGAGAAAGGAAGGGCATGAACTGTGAGTTTTTTTTATAGTACTCTAGAAAGTGCCAACAGTGCCGCAGAGCCTAAAGTCAGTGCCGTTAACCAGATTTCCACCATCACAAGCTTGCTCTTACCAACTGTTGTTGTTACCAACCCGAGTGTATGCATGTGTACATGCACTGTGCAAATCTGCGTGGACACTCACGAATTTTTATTATTCTTCTGTGTTGCCCAATGAGAGCCCTCATAATGGAGATGGAGATGGGGTGTCAGATGAAGATGAAGCTAACCATTTTATTCAGGGTCATGCTGGGGTGGGACACAGCTTGGGTCATATTGGGTGTCTTTGCACCTCTTCAGGAGGAATAGTTTTCTCAAAGGGATCATCGGTGAGCCGCTCCTTGATATGAAATTTTATTTATCATGATGTGCCTCAAAGAGGAACGTGGGTAGATGACCTGTGTGTGTGTGTGCGTGTGCCTAGAAGTTATACAGTGAAGTTAGATTACACTGTATAGTGACTCTGGACATGCTGCGTGGGTACAGAGAGGATTTCTCCAAGTAAACTTTCTCGTTTCCAAACCATAAACGTAATTCTGGGTCCATGTTTGTTCCCCATTTGGAGTTTCAACTAAGAAAAGCCACCTTTCTTTCTATGGAGAAAAGAGATGGAAAATTATGACTGCTCTCATCAGGGGATGGACAGTAGACTTTCCTTTTTGGCTACTTGTGGGTGCATATAAAATAAGCCTCCCTGCATTGAGTTTTCAAGTCTCTATACCACAGCGAATGACGTTCTAGTGCTCCATTTAGTCATTTGTTTTGATATGTTCTGTAGGTGGTGTTTTTTGTTTCGTTGAATATTTCGAACTGAAGTCATAGAAAAACAGTTGCAAGATCAGGGACCCTGTGTTGGCAGGATAGCTGCGAAGGACGTATTGTCTGATTATGTGGGTCCTCATTTGATTCTTCACGTTAGCCGTAGCCCACCCCTTGCTGTTCAGATCTGCGAAGTCACGAAGTCACTTAGAGAAAGGAGAGAAGCTTGAGTCAGGGAACTGACAGGGTGCCTGGAGAATCACGTGGCAGGAGATTGCCACCGAGCATAAACTCCCCGGTTAGTTAAGGCCCAAAGCCATCATGTGCTCTATTAACTAGCCCTTCCATTTTCCGTGTCTTTTCAGACATCTGTTCTATAGATAATCTTCTCCCAAATAGAAGGGTTTTATTTTCTGCTTAATTGAGTGTAAACAATTGATTACATGTTTGCTTCACCAGCTCCCTGTATTGTGGCATTTTTCTGCTGTTGGGAAATTGATCAGAAGGGGACTGGACTTTTTATTTTAGTGAAGTTTTGATTAGGGAAGAAGTCAAACAGTGCAGTGTTCATGGACTATCAAGCAAGCCAATGAAGCATCTTGTGTGCCCTAGCTAATAAGAGGAAAACGGGTCGGCTTCCAATTTTCTCATTGTTCTCCGCTGTAAGGGTGCCCTAAAGCTCGCTGCGTCATTTTATCCTGAAGTGCTACTGCTCAGTCCTCACTTCTGCCCAGAGTTCAGGCCCTGAGCATGGAGAAGAGGGAAGCCTGGGAACAAGGATCCCAGGCTGAGCTTGTCCTGTGAATTGTAGCCCTCAGCAGTCATGTGTTTACGCGAACCAAGAGCCATCACGACAGGCGTGACAGGACCTTGTAGATGCTGTGAGGAAACATGCCACACATATGACTCCAGAACAAGCTTGAATGAACGCTTTCTATCTACATGTTTCAATACAGGTCAGTGCTGTTTGCTTGCTTGCTACACAGGACAATGCAGGTTCAGTCTCCAGTGGCACCAGAAAGAAGAGAGAGGATGGAAGGATTGGATCCTTTCCTATTTTACTATTTATAGATGTGTCTGTCATATTGAAATGGATTCAGATTTCTTAAGGCTACGGGGCCAACAGACAATATTAATAACAACCAAACCACACATTTCCCCACATTCCAGAAGGGAAGTTTTTGCCAATTAGTAAATTCCTTGACTTTTGATGTGAGCTTCCTTTTAATCCCTGTTTTCTTTGTTAGCTTTGAGCAGTAACAATGTTAATGAGTTTGACAACTATTGTTTTACAATGGTATAATCCTGTATTATCAGGTCATAATGAAGTTTGGTGCCCTCTGATGTTAAAGCAAGAGCTGTTGATTAAATCATCTGTAATTCATTTTGGGCAAAATAAGAGGATCTCACAGTAACTTTTCTCTTAAACCAGAATCAATGCTCCACTTCTGAGTTCTGCTGGAAATGCAAAAGAATGAGTAACAGTATTCACAGTCTCCCATTTGGAAGGAACACAATAGGGTCCAAAGGAGAATTACAGAGAATACAAAAATGGATTCAGATAGCACGAGATCTAGGGTTAAGGAAAAGAAAAACCTGAAAGAGTGGACATGTGGAAGGTACTTAATGGTGTTGGGTAGTGGTGGATCATTGATGTTTTTTCTGCATTCTTCAAATATTTCTTGTTGTCTGTATATTGTTATGCAGTCTTGCACTTCTATGGTAGCTGAAAAATGAGTGTGAAAGCTTGCACACTTTTAAATCAGGATCATGAGGTTTAATAATTACCTTTCTCTGTATGTTTCATGTTTGTTTCTAAAGTTCATGAAATCACGTTCCTTACACATGATTGGGAAGCCACACCCTGCAAGAACCAGTGTTTTTTCTTCAGACAGAGAATGAGGGAGCTCCTGGCAACATTTTATACACATGTCATTTTGTCCCTCTCCATTGATCTTTGTGTGTTCAGACTTCTCAGGAATTTGCTTCTTGCTCTTGTGGCTGCCAGTGGCCCACTCTTGGATTTGTTCCTGGTGTCATGGAGACCTTTTTTTGGACTGCTCGTAGTCTGTGTTTTAGCTGTGTTTTTATCTGGAAGTTCCCAAGGTGGGATCTTCAATAGACTCTTGATAGACTCTTAATTTATCTCTGACCCTGGTATTCAGAACAGGAGGGAAGAGAATATGAGAAAAGGATTTTGTATTCTTTTTTGTGTGGAAAGTGGATTTCTCATCAGTATTTCTTCAAGAGGAAGTCTCTCGAATGTATATTTTTGATTGACACTATTATGAAAAGCGGCAATTGCTCTGTGAGCATCTATTCCACTCACCCATGTGTTGTTTGGTGCCAGTACCATGCTGATTTAGTACCTATGCCTCTGTGATATAGTCTGTGGCCAGGTGCTGTGCTACCTTCTTCCTCTGCTCTCGCCTTAGGATGCTTTCATTATTGGGGGAGGGGTGCTTGTATATGAATTTAGATTGATTTTTTTTCTAATTCTGGGATTTCTGTGAGAATTGCATTGGATCCGTGCATCACTTTATGTAATACAGCCATTCGTTTAACGTTAATATATTAAATTTCCCATTCCACACATATGCTATGCCTTTCCATCTTCTAGTGAGTTCTTCAATTTGTTTCTCCAGGGTCTGAAAGTTTTCACTAGAGAACTCTTCCATTTCTTTGCTTAGGTTCATCCCTGTAAGTTTGCCCTCACCCCTTCCCTACTCTCCTGTCCCTCCAGTCCCTCCTCTCCCCTCCCCACCTCTCCTCTTGTCCTGCCCCTCTCCTCCCACCCCATCCCTCCCCTCCCCTCTTTTCCTGCCCTCTCTCCTCCCACCCCATCCCTCCCCTCCCCTCTTGCCCATCCCCCTACACTCCCCTCCTCTTCTGTTCTGCCCCAAGCTGTTGTGATTGTTTAGTGTACAGGAAAGCTACTGGATTTTCCAAGGTGATTTTGCTTGCTGTGCCTTTGAAGGTATTTATCAATCCTGACAGTTTTCTGGGGGAATCTTGGGGGTCTTCTATGTACAGGATTATGTTGTCTGCATAAAGTTGGACTTTCTTTTCTCCCATTTTCTACCCCTCTTCCCCCTCCTTGTCTTTCAGAAATAGCATTTTCATATGGCAGCAGCATTGTTTTTGTTTATTTCTCTGTCACTTTGGAGCCTGTCCTGGAACTCCTGTAGACCAGGCTGGCCTTGAACTCAGAGAGATCCACCTGTTCTGCCTGTCTCTGCCTCTCTAGTGCTGGTATTAAAGGTGCACCACCACCACCTTGCAGCAACAACATTTTTTTCCGAGCTACAACATTAAATGCTGATCTGTTTCCATGGTGGCTTGTATGAAGATGACCACCATGATCTCATTTTTGAATGTTTGGTCTCCATAAATGATAGACAATTTTTGAAGGATGAGGATGTGTGGCCTTTTTGGAGAAGGTGTCACTGGCTGTGGGCTGTGAGTTTTCAAAATCCCACACAAGGCCCAGTCTTGTTCTCTTTTTCTGACTAATGCTTGTGCGTCAAATGCAAGCTTGTAGGTACTGCTCCAGCTCCATGCCTGCCCGCTGCCATGCTCCCTTCATGATGGAAATGGGCTGAACCCCCTGAAACTGTGAGCAAGCCCCTAATTAAATGCTTCCTTGGTTCAATTGCCTTTGTCATGGTGTTTTTTTCACAGCAACAGAACAGTCACTAAGACAGGTGCTATCATCAAATCCATGTTGAATGCTTACATTGTACAGTTTGTCCGTGTTAGGTTGTCTACAGTGGTTGACTGCCTGATCCCTAATGCAGGAGTGTGCCTCACTTGCAAACACTGTGGCTTTTTGGACTCTTGAGTTTGATGCACTTCCTGACTCTTGGAGTTTTGAAACTGATGTTTAGAAGAGCAAGTGGCAGTTACCTGAATTGGTTTTCCCCAGTGTTTCTTTATGAATATATTGAGATCACATGTAATGATTTCTGTGTAACATCTGAAGACACGGGATCCTGTTGGTAAACCTTTGCTGATGTTGATTTTCACAACAGTCTAAGTCCACCATATTTTCATGTATTGTAAAGCTACAGAATGTTTGCATGTATGTATGTATTTGTACCATATGCTTGCAGAGTCCAAAGAAGCCAGAACTGAGGCTTAGAACCATTTGGGATGCAATTATATATCTTATAGTTATGTAGGTGCTGGGAAGCAAACCAGGGTCCTCCACAAGAGCAACTAATTCTCTTAACCTTTGAGCCACCTCTCCAGCCCCCTGAATTGTTAGGAATACACTGTTTGTTGAGTGATATTTTAAATCTGCTTTTCATCAGATGTTACCCGCTGATAATGTTTGTTACTGCCAGGGATGCCCTAAGATGGTTTTCTAAGTCTGCAGCAATGCTGTTGTTATAGCTCTACATCCATCCCTTCTACTTAAGGATGACTTTCCTGAGTTCATCTTTTACATAGGCTTTCACTTTATTGTTAGGGATCACAATGTGCTTGCTTTATACAACGACTGTTATCTACCCTTGCTGCTGTGTTCAAATACATTGTCTGAGTCCTGACTGCTGAGTACCCTGGAAGATGATATGTTTGTCTGTTGAATATGTTTTTGTGAAGCTGAACTTGAATAGGAAAATTAAATTTTACCACCGTCGTAAAATGGATGGATGGAAGGGTAGATAGATAGATAGATAGATAGATAGATAGATAGATAGATAGATAGATAGATAGATAGAGAGAGAGATAAAGGTGTGTGTGTATGTGTATGTATGTATGTAAAAGGCAACTCATACACAGTGAGTGGGTAGTCTCTGAAATACATGGAGTTCTTTCACCAAGTCTTTTGTTAAGGGCTGCTAAATTAAGACACTTTGTATATAACTATTCTCATACTTTTTGTAAAAAGATATTTTTGTTTTTTCCCCACTTAAACTTTTCAGCAGGGTATATGGGACAGCTGTTGTGTTCATTTTAGTGTCAGAGAGTGTTTCATTTTGCAGTTTGAAGGTCAGCTTTGAAACACAATTACTACCATTCAATATTTATGGGATGGAGAACAGTCCATAGCTTGATAAGTTAGGTTAACTGGACCCCAAATTTAGTTTTGGGAACATTTCAGGAATGATACTGTCATTTCTATTCTTTGGTTTTTGTTGTCTCTTTTTGTGGCTATATTTTGGTTTTTGGCTTATTTAAACCAGCCTTTTTGCTTTTTAACCATGCAGAGCAGTGATGGCCATATTTGTTGTCTCTTTCCTTCCCTTTCTTTTTCTTTGTCTCCCTCTCTCCCTTTCTCCTCCTCTTTCTTCTTTATTTCATAACCAAGCTCATCACTTTCCTTTTCAGTTCCTAACTCAGTCAATCTACGCTGAGTAAACATGCCTGGATGCTGTGTCACCAAGAAGATTTACAGACATTCTTTGAAGTCAGTATTTTAATCTCTTCTAGCTCGTCTTACTCTAAACTTGGCGAGCTTTGAAATCATCAAATCTAGGAGTCCATCTTGAATTGGCAAATTCGAAACAACATCTTCCATCCAAAAGTGGACCTCATTTTCTTCCATTTTATTATTTGTCTTTGACATAAGGTCTCACGTGTTCCAGACTGAGCTCTAACTAACTTATGAAAGGGCCTAAAACTTCCTGGAGTCTTTGTTCAGCATCCAGTGTTAAAATGTACCATATCTCTCTCACAGGAAGCACAGCTTATATTAATGTGACTGTGAGTGAGAAACTTTACATCGGTATGAATACTTTTTTTTATAATTAACATGTGCTATTAGAAAAGTTGATGAATTTACCATCACATGTAGTTCTAGGAGAAAAGAGGATGCTTTGTGGATAGGAGCTATTGTTTTCAGAGGTCTGTTATCATTAAATTTCTTCTCATTTGATCTTTGACTTTTTCCTTCTCTGTTCTACCCTGTGTGCCAACTCAGATTCCTGCTGGGTCTTTTGAAATTGTAATCCTTCAGGGAGGTTTTGCCTTTAATTCATCTGACACTATAAAATAATCTCTAGGCCTTATGATGGGCTCAGAGCAAGACTACTTAGCAAGGGCCTAGATGATGACCAGAGAGATGGGATTGAGGCTCCTGAGAACCAAGTCCAAGGTCCAGAGCTTTGTACACAGCAGCCTGCCTTCTGGGAAGCATGTGGGTATTGAGGATACCGGGGTAGCCAGGATTCTTTTCTAGAGGCTGGTGTTTTCTGATTCACAACACACAGGGTGCGCATGGAATTTTCTGTCGTGAAGGAGTTGGATCTAGCAGTCTTCTTGAAACCCTATTCCCAGCTGGTAACACCGGAGTATACAGATGTTCCTGTGTTGAAACTGTTACTGTGATAGATGGCCAGGCATCATTTCTGCCTACTTATGGCGTATAGACAGATGGCGGCTGCAAGCCCTGTGTGGTAGCAAGAATGTTCTGATTGATGTGCTCAGAATGTGGAAAAGTGAAGAACCTATTATGGTTTTACTGGGTAACATATTTGGGTGTCCTAATGCTTTCTTTGAAGGCTGGAGAACTCCAGGCTGCCTGGTTGGGAAATGGCTATCCCCTTGCTAAGAAGGATCGTAAGTGGCACAGTCAGCTGAGCGCCAGGCACAGTTCTACTGCATTAATTACAGTAACTAATTGATCTCCCTAAGAACCCTATGAGATGGGTTCTGGTAATATCCCTTCTATACATTCTGATGAATCTGACCTTGCCTGGGTGGCTTGGTTATATGGATTAGAGAAAGCATTAGTGTCTGTTGTAACCACCACAGTCCCTCTACCTCTGCTCTCAGTATTTGAAGACTGGGTGGCCTGTGCTTTAAAAATGCATTTTGTTGTCCTTAGGCACAGACCTTCTGACCTTTGGTTTGTGGAGGGGAGAAGCCCTGCTAGCCCATAGATGGCATCACTGGTCCAGTGGTTCCCTGCCAGCTAGCCTGTCGTCTGTGTTCACAGTGTGTCAGGTGCTTTCATTCCTGAGCTCCAGCGTTTACATGGTTAGAGGCCAAGGCAAACATTTTATTAACACAAGCAGTTCTTAAGGAATATGAGGTGAGGTGTGTTTGCTTTGGATGAATTTCTTTCTTCTCAGTGTTGTCTCTTATCTGAGACATCAGCAGATTCAGTGGCTAAGAGCCACTCTGGTAGCATTACCCAGACAGAAACCAAAATGGCACCATGTTGAGAAGTTAACCAAATATGGGTGGCTCTTATTTGGCACCAGAATTAGTGAAAACAATAAACATGCAGTCTGAAAACGATGCCAAAAGTGAAACACCTTCCTCTGCTGGCTGCTGAGATGCAGAGGAGTGTTGTAGGAGGCTACTTGTTCATTTCCCAGCCACCCAGACGCCCAAAATAACCACACAGAAACTGTATTAATTAAATCACTGCATCGCCCATTAGCTCTAGCTTCTTATTGGCTAACTCTTACATATTAATTTAACCCATTTCTGTTAATCTGTGTATTGACACGAGGCTGTGGCTTACTGGGTAATATTCGGGTGTCTGTCTCTGGTGGGGCTACATGGCTTCTCTCTGACTCTGCCTTCTTTCTCCCAGTATTCAGTTTAGTTTTCCCTGCCTAGCTATACTCTATCCTGTCACAGGCCAAGGCAGATTCTTTTTTCATTAGCCAATCATGTTCACAGCATACAGAGGGGATTCCCACAATTGAGGACTCTAGTGGGAACTGGAAAGAGGATATTACTTAGAATAACACATAGTCTCTGGATCTTCAAGCCATTTTTGTTAGTTTCATTGTTCTAACAGCTCTTTTAGGGAAAACAATTATTAATTCACTTTGCAGATAATAAACTGAGTCTTGGTAAAGGTAATTGTCTTTTTTAATGTCACCCAGATCTTTCAAATTTAGTTTTCCTGTAATGTTTATGGCTCCAGAACACTGGCTTCCTCCCTCCCTCCCTCTCTCCCTCCCCCCCCTCTTTCTCTCCCCCCCTCCCCCCCACCCCCAGGGTGGGAGTGTATGGTCTGTGCTGTATGTGCTAGAGGAGGTTATCTGGAGTCTTTTCTTTAGCTCTCTATTTTATTCTTTTGAGGCAAGAACTCACACTGAACCAAGCCTTCCAACTTGGCCAAGGCTTGCTTGGCCGTGAGCTACCCAGCTGGTGCCTAGGCATTTGTCTGGGCCTGGGAATTTGCCATCAAGTCTTCTTACTTTCACAACAAGCTCTCGTAGCCATTTTGTCCCCAGAACTGCTACTCTTAGAGGTACTGGCCACTCAGGGTACTCTGGGTGAATTGAACATAAGGAAGTAAAAGGATAAACAATTGTCTGGGACACCACCTCCTCTTAATAGCTAAGCTTGTTTTGTTGTTTGGTTTTTCATGACTTGGAAAAAGTACCAGCAGTATACCATTTACAGATCAGGAAAAATCTTAATTTAGCTTACAGTTTCAGGGGTGTGTAGCTGTGGTTGTTATCTCTGTTGCTTAGGCCCTTTCGTGGCATAATTTTTTTGGGCAGAAGCTTGTGTTACAGATAGTTCTTTTGCTTCATGGTTGCCAAAAACCAGAAAGAAGAGTGGGGTGGGGTTCTCTGGTCCCAGTGTCTCTTCAAGGTCATGTTTCAGTGACCTGCCATCTTCCTCCTAGCGCCTGCCCCCTAATGTTTCCAGTATGAAGTCATCGCATTAGCTGGCAGCGTTTCCTGATCCTCTTGTTTAATCATATGTTAGTTGAACCCTCTGCAGATATCTCTGGATGTTAGGGATTTTCATCCTCGGCTCATTTGAAATTTGCGGCACCATATTTCTTTGCCTCGGGGTCTGTCCTGAGAAATGTAGGATGTTTTGTAGGATCTCTGGCCCCTCTACCTCCTGAGTTGTTAAGACTCAAATTCTCAAATTACTAAGTTTTCGAGTTGGGGACCTCTGCTTCGTAAACAGGTGTGTATTTACTAGGAATTCTGAAACCTCCTTGTGCTGAAGATAGCTTACCACATCGGTTCTTACCATGCATAATGATTGTTGGACATTCGAAGAGGAAACATGGATTCTGTGAAGTTATGAAGCTGTGTACCTCTGGGGCTGTCCTTTTTGGCCAGTACTGTCAGAAGTAGTCATGAGGAGCCAACCACTTTGTCTGCTGATGGAAAATCGTATCACAATTGGAATAAGAAATAGCACTATTGATGACACTTTCCGATAGGCCTGTGATGCTCTTTGATGGCATTTTTAGCTTTTGGGTAGATGGAAGCCCGTGGCCTGCTATATTAACAGGTTCCAAAGATTTTTATCTTTTAGTTAAGGGTTGTGTTGGTTTGGACACAGGGGTGGGCCTAAAATGGCTAAGGCTAGCCCAAGAGAATGAAAATAGCCTCCGGACCTGGAACATTTCAGTCTGTCTGCAGTCCCAATGTTCTCATCGGTCAGGTCCATGCAAGCCCAGGTCATCTCCGGTTCCACAGAAGCCAGCTCTTGGGCTGGGCTGGGCTGCAGCCGTGAGGCGCATTTCCTGGAATGTGTGAAGCCCTGCTCTTGACCCCTCACGCTGAAAAGGCGAAGAGAAGCCAGCTTTGTTTCTCACATGGCAACCGAGCTTGAGCGGCGAGTTCCGCGACGTCTTCCAGCCCTGCTTCTCAGCTCTCAGGTCCGCTGGTTCTCTGTCACGCAGAGGTCAGGTTTACAGCTGAGCTCAAGAGGTGCTAGGGCTTCTCAACTTGTAAAACCACATGCTGTGCATATAAATGTGTAGGAGTTTGACCGTACAGACTAAGGAACAATTGTCCACATGTCTTAAGACAGAGCCACCTTTTGACTCTGCAAATATTACCCAGAGAGCATTTTCTCTTAGGAAGTCAGATTTTGTTGTTGTTGTTGTTAATACCTGTTTAGTGGACTCTACAGTTGCAGTTTTAGGAAAGGATGGGCAGTGAACAGGGGCTGGTACAATAGAGGCTAATGCGATTTAGGATTCTGTGACAGGATTTAGTTTTTATGTCACACTTGCCTCCTGCCGCTGAAAGTAAGCCAGGCAGGCTGGCTCTGGGGGTGAGTCCTGCCAGCTTCCAGTGGCTGCAGCCAAAGCTCAGTTTAGAAGGCATTGTGTTAGCAGGTGATTCTCCTAACGAGTCCTTTGTCTTCCAAAGCCAGCTTTGACACATAGGAAAATGAAACCATTTCGAGTTGAGTTCAGCAGCAGCACAGTTCAACAGCTAACCTGCTTAGCTGTCTCCTTATTTTCTTTGTAACCTTAACTTTTATTGGGAGGTAACAATGATGGTGATGAGGAACAAGCTTATATATACTCAGTTCCCCAAAGGCTGCAAGCGACAAAACAAGAGGGGGTTGCATTTCAGTATCTTGACATCAGTAGCATCCCTGACCTTATTCAGATGTCTAAGTTCAGTTTTTATATCTATATGTGTAGGTTAATTTCTATATAACCTTCAAAATTATTTTATTTCATGTTTATAGTGCTCTTTTTTTCCGAGCATGTATAGATGTTTACCACATGCATGTGGTGCCCTCAGATCTTCTGAAACTAGAGTTATGGGTGGGTGTGAGCCACCATGTTCATGTTGCAGTGGATCCCATGTCCTTTGGAAGAGCAGCCAGTGTTTTTACAATGACGCTCTCCCTCCAGCCCCAATCTTGCTGTATATTGTGTAATGAGCTTTATACCCATGACCTCACACAAACTCATCCTCAACTTCTGTAAGATTCATCACCACATGGTGATATGGTTATTATGACCAAGGACAGGATTCGGGAGTGGAAAATCTCTTTACCATATGGGTCCCTCTTGGTTCCTTCTAGGGAAACGTCATCTTCTGCCTCTTTCTTTACTCCTGAAAGTTATTGATTTGCTTCCATTTCTAAAATTTCTGTCATTTCAAAAAATGGCATAAATATCACATTATAAAGTATGGGAGATTCACTAACTTTCAGGCGGAATCATCGCCTAGATATGATCAAAATTCTCACATGTATCAGTAGCTGGTTTCTTTGGAGGGGGTGGTTTTTTGATTTTTCAAGAAATGGTTTCTCTGTATGACAACCCTAATTGTCCTGGAACTAGCTCTGTGGAGCAGGCTGGCCCTTGAACTCATAGAGATCCCCCTGCCTCTGCATCCCAAGAGCTGGGATTAAAGGTGTGCGCCACCATCGCCTGGTCAAGCTGGTTCCTTTTTATTGCTCAGTACTATTCCAAGGTGCTGTGTCCATTCTACCCTTTGCTTTTATAGTTTGTTTTAAGCCCCATCTGTCAGAATTTCCTCCAATGGATCTCAATATTGGTAACACCTACAAGGACCCTTTGTTTAGCCCTAACATTCTGAAGATTCCCTTATGCATTCTTCTGAAACTGTGGTATTACATTTTAAAGTCATTTGGGGGTTAATGTGTTTTTGAGGTGTGAGGTTTAGGCCCTCGTTCTTCTGTTTGTTCTTTTGTGGTTTCTGCCTATGGGCAGCGAGTTACTCTAGCGCCATCTGCTGAGGATGCTGTGCTTCCGTCATTCATTTCTGCCTATGGGCAGCGAGTTACTCTAGCACCATCTGCTGAGGATGCAGTTCTTCTGTCATTCATTTTCAATCTAAAGCACAAAGGCAGCTGAGCATGCGTATGTGGGTCTGTGTTACCTTCTCGGTGGCACTGATTCGTGTCTTTCATTTTACCGCCATCACCGTCTTCCTGGCTGCAGGTCCTCATAGTCTCAGGGTGGCAGCGAATGTCCTTTTTATGCTGTGCTTTCGGCCAGATGTTCTAGGGCCCGTGTTTCCTGTATGAAATTTATAATCTAGACGTATATGAAATCACTGCCAGCACTTGGCGGTGGTGGCACAAGCCTTTAATTCTAGCACTCAGGAGGCAGAGACAGGCAGATCTCTTGTCTACAGAGCGAGTTCCAATCAGGTTCCAAAAGCTACAGAGAAAACTGTCTTAACAAAAACAAATGAACAAAAACAAAAAAAGCCACAGCCAACATTTTTGGTACAAGCTGTATTAGCAGTATAGATTAGCGAGCATGTAAATGTGTACAAGGCGTGCATTCAGAGGGCAGCTGGGTCCTGGGAATGGAACTCAGTCATTAGGGTTGGCAGCAAGAACTTTTACCTGCTAAGCCATATTTAGAATTTGCTTTTTACTAGTAACTGTATTTGGCCTCCATTCTTTTAAGCACTGTATAGCAGAGGTCCTCATCCTTCTTTATCTAGCTTTGTCTTTACGTATTTATTTTTCTTATCTGTTTGCTTCTCTTTTCTAGATTTCTGTGTGTTAGGGCGTAGACCACCCACACTCCAAGTGTGAGGAAGGTGCTGTCACGTGATTTTCCTTGCTTCAAAGCAGACTGTGACATAGATCACAGTGCTTTTCTTCCTGATCAGAAATTACTTTTCCTTCTTTTCAATGGATTCTCTTGACTCACTGACCAAAGACAATAGAGAAGCGTTTTCTTTGAATGAGGTTTTGCTGCCGAGAGGAACAAATACAGAGGAAGGAAGAAGTGGAGGAGGTTCTCCAGTGAGAAATATAGGTGATTATATTGACTCTGAGGTTGATTAATCTGGCCTGAAACTGGATTCTAGACACTTGTCCTATTGTGTTCCTAGACAGCCTCCTTAAATTCTCCTAAGTATTTTAATCTGTGCAGTCTTTCTGTTTGGATTAACAGAACTAATGCAGGCGAGCCACACTGCCTGGTGCCCTGGTGCCTTCCACACACTGCATGGAAGGTGGCCAGATCTGCTCATGCTTCATGGGCTGTGTATGGAGGGAGCAGCATATTGCAGTATGCACCAGAATGAGTAGCTAGAAGGTAGTGCTACTCACACTAAATTGGTATTATATTTAGGTAAAGGAAACACAAGGGAAATGTTTTGAGAAAATGACTAGAACGTCCCCTTCCCTCCCCAGACACCTGTGTTTGAACATTGGAAGACTTGCGGATCTGAAGTGATTTCCAATTGTTTTTGCTTTTAAAACTCTATGGTGAGCAGGAGAGTGTGTGGTCAGTTCTGGCTTTCCTGAGGTCTCAGCTTGGTTGTAACATTGTCGTCTTCCTATGGTGAAGCATGAACCTACCAGAAGCCCTGCTAGCAAGGGTGTCCCAGCCAGATCTCCCTGCAGGCTCATCTTGCACCTGTTACTGGGTTTTCAGAACCAGTTTCTGTATTCTGATTCAGTAGGCATGGAATTCGTGGTGGTTGGTGGGGGGAGGGGGGCCTTAGGATGACGTAAGCATTTGGGATCTGGCAGCTGTAATAACATCTTCAGTTCTGTTGCCTGCTTTGCCTGCAACCCTAGGAAAATCATTTAACCTTTTTGTACCTCCCTTGACTCAGCCTTTTGAGAGAGGCAGCGTTGGGCATAATAACCCTGACCTACTTTACATGGTTGTTGTTAAGAATTACTTTTAAAAATGACTGCAAAGCACTTTACAAATAGAAATTGCTCTATGAATGCCTTTTAAAAAATGTAATTTTCTAACACAGCTTTAAACACAAATAGTCTCGTTGAGTGCATCAGCTCAAATTACAAGTATCAGATGACATGACAGGATGGCCAGAACTCCTCCTTTCTTCTCCCTTTTTACGTCCCTAAAGTTGGAATCAATCAGGGAAGAGTGTGAGCTTGTAAGATCTCCTTTATCGCTAAAAATTATGCTGATGCTGGCCTTAACATCCACGTTTGTTTGGGTTTATGTTTTTAATAGGCTACTCCTGCCGACTTGAGAATTTAATTAGAAAAATAAATGACTTCTTCCAATGCTCTTGTGGTGCTAATTCTTTGCACCCCGGTCTCGGTGAAGGGTTGGCTCCTTCTGCTATGGAGTCCTCTGTGGATCTGTTAGTGGTCTACAAATGGATGTACCTCTGCAGCATTTGCAGACACCTTTAGTCCCTGTCCTCTGATGCAAGTGTGCTCAATCTTCCTTCCACCCACCCTTAAGGTGCTCCCTGAAACAGCCTAGAGTGAAGTACCCAAACATTCCTTCTTCCAAGGCTGAGACCTTAGGAGTCACGTGAGCACCAATGGGTTTGAGGAGGGCTTGGGATTTACAGGCTCATTTTTCATATCCAACCTGTTGGGAAGATTGTTGAGGTAGCTCAGTAACAGAGGTGACAGACAGGAGAGTCCGTGGTAATTCAAGAAAAATGTTATGTTTCCTGTCGGTTATTGTCGTTATATGCTGTCTTGTAGGGGTTGGTAATTTGGCTCATCAGTAAAATGCTATGAATTCTTGTATACCCGAGTTCAGTATTCCTAGCCCTGGGGAAGCAGAGACGAGAGCATCTTGGGAGTTTACTGGGTAGCCATTTTAGCTAATCAGTGAGCTGTGTGTTCAGTGAGAGACCCTATTAAAACAAACAAAAAAAAAAGATAAGACTAGCTAAGTGGTTAAATGTTTACTAACCAAGACTGAGGACCAGATTGAGGTTCCCTGTAGTTTATATCAATGACAGGTAGGCTTGACAACTTCCATGTAATACTAGGGCTTGGAAAGCAGGGTCCAGACATGCCTGGATCAAGCTGGCTAGCCAGCGCTCCTTGCAGCACTGAGTTCTTGGTTCAGTTGAGAGGCTCACTCTGTCTGATGTGGTCTCTCTGTTTCTGCCTCCCTCCATCCCTCCCCCCCTTCTTTGACAGACATACACAGAGAGAGAGAGAGGGAGAGGGAGAGGGAGAGAGGGAGGGAGAGGAGACGGCAAGAAAAAGAGACTAATGATCAAAGAATGCGATCAGCATTAACCCCTGGCCCCCTTCACATGTGCACACAGCCAGAGGACATGTGCATATGGCACACAAGTACGTAGACATAAAGAACATGAGAAAAGTGTTAGTTCAGGTGCTGGCATACAGTGTGGACTCCGGCTGAGGAACATGCTAGCTAAAGCTGTGGAACCCTTAAAGGACAGGAGGAAACCCAGAGAGACGTCTGTGGATTCCAGAAGTTACAAGAGTCTTCATCTAAACATTTTTAAACCCTGGTGTCAGTTAATTTAATTTCATATATGCCTTACATTTTGCTGCATTTTCTCTTCAATTGTACTTTGTTACCGTACTCGGACACGGATCCAGACAACTCTTTTCGACAATGTGACAATAGCTCTTAACAGACAAGTTTGGAGGTTGGGTTTCAGGCAGAGAACTGTTTCAGTGTTTTGAGTTTCATTTGAAGACTTTTCTGCTTTTAATTACTACCTGGTGACAGCTGATGCTGAGAAAATGTTTGTTCTGGGTAATAATACCCTGGGATCATGTTACAGTTGGAAATTAGATTCCAGAAGGTTGGGTGTGGTGGTCTAGCCCCGTTGGAAGTCATCACCTGGGAATGGCCTTCCATTACACGTGTTAAAATTGTACACAGACACACATGGTGTAAGTTTCCTATGACCTTCAGGCACATGTGCATACAGCTACAGGAACACGTACATATACCACACAGAAACACCAGCATAAAGGAATTTAGAAGGGGGTTTCCGGTTGCCTTTTGCCTTGGGGAGAGGGCTGTGTGTGGATAGCATCACCGATCTTGACTGCAGCAAGCCCCAAGCCCTTTCACAGTTTCTGAGCTAAGCCAATTCACCAAGTACTCCCCTAGGGTAGCCACCTGTTCCTGGGGTCTGAGAAGTATTGTTGAAGAGAGAGTCAAGACCAGTTTGTAGATTGCCTTGCCTTTTTCTTCTCTTTTGAGTCATATATACTGTTGCCCGAGACCCAAGCCTTTCAACACAGCAGAAGCAATGCATTATGCTGAAAACACATTTATTTGAAAGTGTTTCAGACCCCTCCTCCCAGGCAGGTTCTTGTCATGGATTGAAAACTGAAAAAGAACAAAATGGAGTCTTAGAAGGTGTTTCCATTGGTAAAAGAAATGGCTTGCCACCCAGTACCCAGCAGCCATGGACAGGGCGTGCATACAGGAGGTAGAGATACTAGCCAATCAGTGTATCCAATAGGGGAGCTCAAAGTTCAGTGGATACCCTCTCTCAAAACATAAGGTCAAGAAAGTTGAAGCAATAGCTTGATGGCTGACCTATGTACCTGTATGTGCACATGAGTATGAATGCTTGGGAAAGAGAAGAGCCCTACTGTGGTGTAGAGAGAAAGATCGATACAGCCCGAGAGTTGCTGGTTTGTACCACGCATGGACTGTCCTTGTCTGCTTTCACAGACCTCAGGTCGTCTACTTTGGACACCTGGAGAGATGGAGGTTTCTTCTGGCTTCCAGGCCAATTACAGCTGTTTTCTGCACATCTGGCGAGTTGGCATAAAGAGAAAGATGATTAGGGGAAAAGATATACAAAGCGACTTTGTAGCGTGTGCTTCCAGCTCATAGCAATGCTGTTGTTGGCTGTGACAGAGGAACTTAGGAGTCAGGTTCCTTATAGGCTCCAGCGATGCGTTTATCTAACTATTCTTTAACAATAAAATCTCAGGAATCAGATATCGGGGTCTGAACGTGAATGATCATAGAAACGGTAGAGTGCCATAGAAGGGGTAGAGTTGCCCCCCTCTCTCCCTTCCACCCAAAAAGGGCAAGACCCTCACTAAGCCCTGCCCTACTACTTCCTCTCTTTCTATCTGTCCTCAGTCCTCCAAACCTCTGTGGTTGGTTTTGGTCAGCTAGTAGCTAGCTAGCTCTGACCCTTGATTCAAAGCAAATTTTGTTGACAGTGTTGGGAGTGTCAGAATGTGATAAAAAAAAACTTACACATTTCCCCCTTTGTCTAAATAAAAAGGGAAGGTTTTAACTGACTCAGGAAAACATACAACAAGAGAAATTATGAGGTAAAAATTACATTCACAATGTCCAGTCCTTTTGGTTTTGGTAAATTCAGAGAAAATACTCTGTCATCTATTCTATTTTGCTGAATTCAAAGTTTTGTACCTAATTCACTTTTTACCGTAATATACATATCTAGCACAGCTTTGCTTACCTGGGATCTGTCAGCAGGCAGTGGTAACCAACATCACAGCTCTCCTGGGTTTCCGGAACTCCATGTTGGTCACTCCTGAGCTTGTCTCGCCCCTCTTCATGGGAGACACTGCTTTGCGTGTCCTTTGGTTGTGGTGGAGAGTGTGTGTTGGTAGTAGGCACACATTAAGGGCTGCAGAGTGCTCTGTCCTATCTCCCTGGAGTGCTTTCTGTTTTACCTTACACTCTGGGTAAGCCAGTTGCAGACCTTGCTGAACAGAGCCCTGCCTTGCCCCCATCCTTTTGGGGTGTGCTGTTCATAGCCTCTTGAGTGATGAACCCGCCACTTACCCTGCCCACGTGAAGTTGCCCCTTTCCTGCCGGTTTTCACAATACATCGCTCCCACTGGGATGCCTTCGGCTTCTTCCCTTCCCCGTGGCATGCTTCGCCTTTGCTTCTCCATCAGCAAACACTCAAACTTGGTGCCACGTGGATAATGACCCCCCCAAGAAAGCCCAGTGAACAATAATTCCTATTTTCATGAATTCAGAAACACACATTTAAAAATACCCTGCTACCTCCTTTCCCCTCTCAAACCATGTTCCCTGCGGCCTATTATGAATACCTTAGCTGGACTGGTTCGGTGAAATGTGTGCCCAGTCGTCCCCTTTATCCTTAGGGAGTGTTATTCACAACTCCCCAGGGCATGTTTAAAACCTATGTACACACATAAGCTAGAGTTTAGCTTACATGTGTAGTGTGGTATGAGATTATCAACCCAAACTGGCAACAAAATAATTATAATGCAGTGGGCATGTATCCCTTGTTAGGCTACCCTTTTATAATGTGCCCACCCTCGTCTGGGGATAATGTGATATGGTGCCTAAAGGAATGACATTTCCGTTTCTCCTGCATATGCCCGAACTGCCAGCTTACTGCCCCAGTGCTGTGGAGCCAGGGTAGATGCTAAGTGACCAATGGGCAACGGCCTATGTGGTATGAACGTGCGGGACAGAGTGTTGGTTCACATGTCATCTGCGACAGAGGGCGGTGATGTTGTTCGGAAGGACGTGTGATTTTAAGCTCATGACGTCTTCATTCCTGTGATTTTCCATTTAAGATTTTCAGACTATGAGTTAGCAAAATGTAGAAAGCAAAGGTAGCCAGCCAGGCCATGGTGATAGATGTTTAGTTTTGGCATTTGGAAGGCAGAGGCAGGTGAATCTCTGTGACTGAGCTTGAGGCCAGCCTGGCCTACAGTGAGAGTTCCAGGACAACCAGAACTACACAAAGAAACCCTATTTTGTGGCATGTGGGGGAAGGAAGGAAGCAAGGAAGGATAGAAGGGCATGAGTAAGGGGAAAAGCAACTATATTCTGCATTTTTTAAAAAGATTCCACCCTGGATCTTATAATCTAAATATGTAGCCGTTTGTGCCTGCTCTGTTATTTCATTATTATTATTAATATAGGAAGCAAGTAATTAAATACTACTGCCCTTCACCGCCCTCCCCCCTCCCCTCTCTCTCTCTGTGCTCCTCTTTTCATTTTTCTAGAAGGACTTGAGCCTGGCAGTTGCAAGGCGGATGTCGTGCAGACACTGGCAGGAAGAGGGGCTTCCGTAATAGTTTCTTCACATCTGGGTGTTCGGTTTCTTGGGTGGGGCTGAGGAAATTATACACTGAGCATCCTTTTCCCTACTGAGGACAGGTCCAGCACTGGGACTCTGTGCTCTTCCATGCTACAACCTTGTCCTGCCTCTGTTGCTTCTGCGTAATGATTTCAACAACCGAGAGCAACCAGGGAGCCCTCTCTAGGCTCCAGCTTGTCAGTAACGACTCCTTGAAACTGGGCCTAGCTGCTTTCTCTCAAGATGAAGCTGAGTTTTTCTTAGCACCCAAGAGACTGTCTATGTAAAGGGAAAACTGCATGCTCAGAGAAGGAAGTGCAGATGGCCTGCTCCCTGCCTGCCCAGCAGGGACCATCAGTTTGCATGGCTGTGGCTTAGTATTCAACTAATTGTCTGTGTACCAGCCCAAGCCAATGTGGGCATGCCGACCCTGGGGGAGAGCAGGACAATGTTGACCTAAGATTCATACAGATTCTCACAGGCTCCAAAGCACCCTGTGAGTTCCTGAAGGCCTCAGGCTCCTAGCTGCCTAGTTTCTTGGTCAGATTTCTGCCTCTTATATAATCCCTGAGTATACAGCTGGGCTTTTCACTACATTGGAATTGTAACTCATAGTTTAATGTTGGCTTTCGAAAATGCTGTTCCTTGAGTGGCTTAAAAGACATGTAAATCAGTCTGTAAAAGCCTTGAAAGACATTTATATGAAAACAGTTAGCATTTAAGATTTTACATATATATTTTCCTCAAGTTGACAAAAACTGGCCTTGCAATTCTTACCCTAGGGTTTTACTCTAGTGCAGCAACTAGTTAAATATTATGGAGGAGGGAGAGGGCTTCTCTGTTTTAAGTAGATCTTTCCTTTTTCCTCTTCACCCTCCTCCCTCTTCCCAGTGCCCCCTCTCTCCCCAGTGTCCCCTTCTTGTCTCCCCCCTTTTGTATATATTGAGTAAAAGATATGCAAATCTAAGGAAATTCTGGAAGCCAGCGGTAGGTTCAGATGTTTGCCCAGGTTTGTTGAATTTTCCCTCTTGCCATCCCGTGAAGAACCCGCGTGGCTCTCATAGAAGTTAAAGATCTTTTAACACAGTCGCTAGAGATTAGGGCATGGACGAGCAGCTTTCCTGTGTCTGTGTTTCCTTGACTCTTCTCATTTGAAAGGCGACATGTTTCATATCTGAACATTGACTTTACGCAGCTGTATCCTGAAGCCCTCCTGAATTTCAGAGCAAACTTTGTTATGAAAGACCATTGCAGTCATTTTTCCCATTCACCTGCTTTTATTTATTTATTTTTCTTTAAAAGATAAAAGCACATACTTTTATTTTCTGGGTTTCATTCAGTTTTAGAATTGGTTGTGACAGAATTAAGTTTGAAGAGATTCTTTTGGGGCCATAGGCTCATCCCTAGAGAAAATAAGAAGCTCAAAGCTTTTCAAGGTTTCCAGATTGTATGCATACGTCTTTGTTTACATGTGAAATTTGTTAGGTTGCGGGAATTTACCCTGTTTAAGTTAGACTTCTGTTGGATGTTTTGTTAGTTATTCATTTGACACACTCTTACTATGTGACCCGATTGGCCCGAAGCTTGCCTTGTAGATTAGGAAGCTCTCGGTCATCCACGGCTTCTGCGTCTGGAGTGCTGGGATGACAGACATACATGAATTAGAGTGTTCAGAGCTGTCCAAACCCTACCACTAATTACTGCTGGAGGAAATGAGGAGCAATGTGCTCCAGGTTTCTCTTCGGAAACAGATGTGTTTTCCTTCGCATGAAACAGAACGACCTGAACAAAAGCATTAAGCTCGTTTAAGTTGAACACTTTAAGATAAACAATCTGGGATTTCAAAACAGTACCTCAAAAAGTGTGGTTTTGGATGGTGTGTGTGTGTGCGTGCGCGTGTGTGCGTGTGCATGTGCACGCCTACGTGTGTCACTGCATGCTCCTTCCTCCTCCTCTTTCTTCTTTTAATAATAGCAACTTTGTTTCCCCAGAAGTATCTATTGTAGAACAGTAACTACTGGCCAGATTTTTCTGGGATATGCACTTTGGAACTTTACTAAGAGAAGCAGGGGATGAACGTCCAGTTTTGACTAGAAGCCACCCTTCCAATACTCAGCTTTCCTCTGGATCTGCACACGTGCCTCCATTGTCATGGAGATGATCACTAATCTACAATCTGGCCAGCAGAGCCCAGATGTGGCTTTCTAAGGCCCAGTGGCACAGCCGACGTTCTCCTCGAGTCCTGCTGTAATTGATAAAACTCCTTTCCGTCCTTGAATAAAAACATTTTCTCCAAAGGTCCTCTTAAAGCCATAACCGTGTGCTGAAGCGTATCTGGGGGAAATGTTTCTTTTAGGAACTAAATTTCTAGTAATGAAGGTCAGTGCCGCATCCAGCAGAAACATAATGAGGAGTTGACGGAGGAGGTCACAACAATGCTCAGGTACCCTCACTTGTCCTGTCTGTGGGACGTCATTCACCCTTGAAGTAGAGCTTAGCAACTGTTGGGTGCCTAACCTTTGAGCAGAGACCTAGGTATAGGTCTGAATTGACATTTCAAGCTGGTATTTCAGAAGTGGAAATCATGTAAAAATCTTTCAGGTTGTTGGCTCTTTGGCCTCAGTTCAGCACGCAATATTAAGAGAGCATATTGTGACTTCGAGTGATTTCGAACCAGCAGTTTGAAGTCCAGAGCGCTGACCATCACACCTTGGGGTGGAATTGGCAGTTCAGTCTGGTATAATTTAGTAAGTTGGCACAATAATAAACCATGCCAAGACATGTTTGCTTTCTTAACTCCCATCCCGAAGAAACACAGAGACAGAAGGTGCCAGGGTTTATTATTTGGGAATAAAGCTCAGGAGGCAGAGGCAGTTGGATTTCTGAACTCAAGACCAGTCTGTTTTACAGAGTGGGTTTTGTACAGCCAGGGCTTCATAGAGAAACTGTCCTGAAAAACCAGTTTTTAAAAAAAGAGAGACAGAAGGGGAAGGGAAGAAAGTAAACACGAATTATTGTGACTTCATGTCCTTACAACAGTGTCTGTTGGGGAGGTGAAAGTTACCACCTCTGGTCTACAGGAATTGAGTGGCCTGAAGAGAGGGCATTAATGTGGGGTTGTTGTGATTGTAGGTTTAACTTTGCCACGGTTGATACTGCTTTGCAGTCTCCAGGCCCTGAACTCACTGGGTACCGAGTGCCTGCTAAGAGGTGCCAGAGGGCCCTGACTTCTCTCCCTTGTTGTCTCAGGAGACCTTTTCTGCCGCTGCTTTCCATGATGGCTTTTCTCAGAAACACTGAAGAGGCTCTCGCCTGTCCCCAGAATAGGAAGAAAGTGGATCATTCCTCCTCCTCCTCTCACTTGAATAACCAGATAGTTTTAATTGACAGGGTTTTTCTTGGCTTTATTTCTTGGCCAATTTTGAGATCACATTTGGAGCACATTACAGCCTACACACTCAGATGAAGCTCTTGAGCGAAAAGTTTAAAAATGAGCCACCTGGAGTTGAGAGTTCCTGTTTCAGGGGCCAAGCAATGAGGAGTTAGGCATTTGGTGGCCCTGGGAAAGCCATTCCCTCAGCTTGAGTGTGCCCTTCCCAACTAGCCCATGCGTAGCCCTGTCAGCCCAGCCTCTCAAACCTCCGACTCTGTTTACACGGGAAGGGAAGTAAAGCAATTTTTGATTTTAAGAATGATCGGGGAATCCAGGCCCTTTGTAAGAAGAGAACGGTTAAAATTGCGGCCACAATGCCCATACGCTGCCAGACACCAAGAGCGATTTTCTTTGCTGATAAAGTTTCAAGTTGGTTTCCAGGTCACTGGGGCATTTTATTTAGGAACTGTCCATCAAGGCACGTAACACATGCCTTTAATCCAGCACTAGGAGGCTGAGGCATTGCTGTAAGTTCAAGACCAGTGAGATCTATGCACTGAGTTCTAGGTCAGCCGGTGGCTACATAGTGAGACTCTGCCTAACACAAAGGAAAGTCCCCAGACTGTGAGGCAGGCCAGTCAGTTCCATGCTTGCTGTGTAACCCTGAGGCCCTGAGTTTGATACCTTGCACTGGCATTAAAAAAGCCATGGGTGGGCTTTTTGTTCCCATAATCTCAGCTCTGGGAGGGTCTTCAGCACCGCCTGGCCAACTAATCTTCCCTATTTGGCAAGCCCAGGTCCCAGTGAGAGAGTGCCTCAAAAAATAACAAGGGAAGGCTTTTGAGGAACCATGCCTGAGGTTGGCCTCTGGCCTGCACATGTGCTCACAGCAATGTGGACCCAAACATAGAGTACAGGTGTCAAGTTCAGTATATTCAGTATATTTAGCCAGTATATTCTTTATGGTGTAGCATCTCTCCTAGTGTGTGAAGGACCCTCATCGATTGTGTTCTTTCCTTACTTTTTTTTCTCTTAGGTCCCCTTTTGTCCATGGATACTCACTCCTAGCGTGTTGCTTTACATGAAGCCTTGCGTGTTCTCCCTCATGATGTCTCAGTTCAGACTTTATATAACCATCTTCTGAGATCTGTCTGAGTTGCCTTATTCTTGCTCGTTGCTTTTGATTACTGTGTAATGTTCTCTGTATGCATCGCTTTTCCCATTGCGTTTCCTGTTCCCAAAGTGAACAGTTCCCTTGACTGCCTATGTTTCTTGCTGTAACACATAGTGTTGCGTGAGGATTTTTATACTTAACACCCTCTGGATATAGGGGTGTGCGTGCATGCGTTTTTGTGTGTGTGCGTGTGTGTGTCTGTGAGAGGGTCTGTGTATATGTGTGATTGTATGTATGTGTGTTTGAGTGTGTGTGTACAAGTGTATGTGTGTACATATACATGTGTCTCTACATAAATGTGTGCCTTCAAATATCCATATATCTATCCAGAAATGAACCTTGGTAATTTTTGTTGAATTGCGGAAATTTAAAATTTACTGAATTGGGTTATTAGTTGGTGAATTTCAACAAAATGTGCTGTTCCTTCTTGCTGGAATGACTGAACAGTCTTTCTCCAGCATTATCCATTCACCTTGCTTTGTATCCTGGTTTTGGAAGGTCCAGTGGGTATATCATGTACAGTAGAGTGCGCTCCGCCATTCTTGTCTCTGGATTTAGGAGACTTAGCATCATTTTATACCTTTATCATTTTTTTTTTGCTGCTCCGAATAATCTCTTTTATTTCTAGTTTAAATGTTCCTTTCTTCTGCTTGCATTTTCTTAACCAGATTGGTGAGGTTGTGGGTGAAGACCATTGCAGTGCTCGATGTAATGAGCGTCTTTGGGCCATTGGCCCTGAGATCGCCCTGCATCTTCTTTTGGCTTGTTCTTTCATGCCTCATTCCTCACTTCCTTTCCCCAGATGGGCACTGGTGTTCCTGAGGGGCAGCCAAGTGCACACTGCTCAAGCCCCGTGGGATCACTGGCTGATATAAACTGCCTTGGGTTCCAGTGGTTCTTGGAAGCAGGTCTGAACTTCTTGGGAGTCTCAGGTTCTTCCACCAAAATGTCACTTGACTCTGCAGCATCCTTTTGCTGCTGCTTCTCAAGGTGTGGCCTTCGCTCCTGCTCCCTTCTCCCCACTGCCCTCTTCCACTTCCCAAGCATCTTCCCCGTTGGTCTCTCGTGCCCCCACATCAATCCCCATTCCCCTCTTTGAAGTTTTTTTTTCTACACTTCATTTCTGAAAACTAATGATGGATATGTTGTTTGCATATAGATGAAAAGGGAGTGGAGAGTTAAGGCATTTCCTTCGTAGACTGCAGAAGCTAGGGTCCTGTGCCTTTGTTACTTTCTATTGCTTTCCATATTAGTTACTTCTCATCTCCCTGTGATAAAGTACTCTGACCAAAGTAATGAGAGGGAGGAAAGAAGGGAGGGAGGGCTTATTTAGGCTCACAGTTGAAGGATACAGTCCATCATGGCTGGTAAGTAAGGCAGCAGGCGCCTGAAGTAGCTGTCAAACTGTCCACAATATAGGAAGAGACAGGCTCATGCTCAGCCAACTTCTCCTTTGTTCAGTCTAGGACCAAAGCCTAGACAGCTGTGCTCTCTACCTGAGGATAACACATCCTGCTCCCAATACCTAATCAAGGAAGTTCCTCACAGGTCTGCCCAGAGGTTAAGTGAATCTAGATACCTCCCAAGTGTTCCTAGGACCTTTTGTCTCATGGGCCTTTGGGAATCCTGGCAAGTTAAAAGTCAAATTAACCACTAAATATTCTGAGTATACAGCTGGGTACTTGGGCCCAAGGGATAAAACTGTTAATGTTTTAACTACCAATTTTAGCACTTTGGCTTCTCCTGTAAAACATTTAGACCAAGGCATTCCAGTGAACCTGCTTTTAGTCTGTGTTTTACATTTAGTGTATAAATACATTTCACTGCAGTTCTCTGGTGTGTGTGTGTGTGTGTGTGTGTGTGTGTGTGTTAAATACATGTATCTTTCTGTTAAATTGCCTATAAGTATATTTTTAATGGAATATGTTGTGCATGTCTTTAGCAAAAATGCCATTATATACTACTGTGCTTTGTCATGGTTTTCCTAATTGTTTCCCTATGTTGAAGCATTGTTTCCAATTTCATTATTTTTTAATGATATGTAATATTTTTGGTCTAAATGAGCACCCTCCCCCAACCCAGTTATTTCTTTGAAATTACTGCTATTGAACAATTCTTATTAAAGGCTGCTGGATCATTTAGGAAGATTGAAGCTGGCTTTGTGGATGGCAGTGTATACCTGTTTATCTTGGGCCCCACCAAAATTGGGTTTTATAATTTCATTGTATTTTAATAGCCCTGATGTATAACTTTAAAGGTCTTCCAATTTGCGTTTCTTTCACTGCAGGCAAACCTGTGTGTTTTTCACTGGTGATTTCCACCCTCCATTTCCTCTATTGTGCGTTCTTTGATGGCCTCCTTGGGTAATCAGATCTTTTCTTTCGTGAGTGCTAGGAGAGCAGGGAGTTGGAGTCTTGCCTGGCCCTGCATGGTTTTGGTTTTTTTGTAGCATTTCTCGAGCTTCGCAGAAGGGGCTTCTTAAAGTATTCTTTGATTCTCTGAGAAACTGTGTAGCAGTCAAGAGTCAGCCTTGGAAATCTCACTTCTTCAGAAGTGGAGTGTGGCCCTTAACTTTTCTCCTGCAAGCAAAGTATGAGCACAGCAGTCATGGCGTCGTCTGTTTTCTAAGAAGCAGCACATTGAGAATTCACTGTTCACATGGAGTATGTGTTCTTGGTTCCCCTTTAAGTGTGATAAGTATTTATGCAGAATCATTTAGCATTTTCTTACTGACTCAAAGGCCTAGCTTCGCTTAAGCCTTACTCAATTACCCTTTAATGTTAATAGAAGAGAAAAAAAGGAATGAAAGAAAAAAAGATTCCATCAGAGTTTGTCATTATGATTGATTCCTGTGTGCAGAAGGCTGGCAATCTTTTCCAAAACTTTCATGGCTCTTTTTTGATCTCTTGCTTTTTTGTTTGATAGACTTGAATAATCTGCATAGTTTTGATATTGAATTCCCCTTATTCTTGTCAATTGGGAGCTAGGTTTGGGAAGTTGGTATTTCTTTCTTCTCTGTGCAGTGAGGGGTTTCTTCTGAAGCATGTAAAGTCCGTAAAGCCTAGAAGCGTTTCAAGAGGAGTTTGATACGGATATTTCCAGTTGCTGGGAGGCAGTGGTCTGCCCGGGTGTGAATCTAGTCAAGCTTGATGCTTAGGTTTGAAGTTGTTTATATATATAATTAATGGGAAGGGATAGAGTGATCTCCTGGGTGCAGCCTTTGCTTGCTTGCTACTTTCCTGAGTACGGGCCACCTTGCTCTAGCTCATTTGAACTCTGACTGCTTAGCCGGTCTGCGGGTCTGTGACTTTAGCTGTCAATCACGGCTTTCCCGGTCTCCCATTCCTATGTGACTTTCTTTTCCTTCCTTTTTATGATTTTGCCTCTGTGGTTTTCCCTAAGGGATGTCTGAAACCCTGTGCTGTGCCTCAGTTTATCGCACCCTTAGCTTGGTCTGCTTTACTTGCCTTGCTTGAACTAACGTGAAGTACTCACCTGTGCTACTTTCGAAAGGAGAGAGCTTCCCTGTTTCAGTTCCTGGTGTGGCTTTCTCCTCACTCAGTGGATGTCTAGTTTGACGAAGCTCTCTAAGTGGAGAGGCATGGTCTTCAAGAACAGCTCCACTCTCAGAGATCAGTAGAAACTGTGAAAGAGCCCTCTTTTGTGTTTCCTTTAGCGAAGGAAAACTTGCCCTCTTAGCCCTAATTGAGTGTGTCTCAGAATGGGCTTACAAAGGCTCTAGGTTATTTCCCATCTGAATGGAAACCGTTGGTCGTTGAGTTGGCTTTTTTCATCCATGTCTCTTCAATAGTTCCTGGCTTGAATGGAATTAGACTTCAGGTGCATGTTCCTATAATTGCCTCCATCAGAAATCGGATCAGGGCGGAATACAGTTTCCACTGGGCTACAGCCTTTTCACTTTCTTTGACCCATTTTTTTTTTTCTTGTGCTGTAAAGGATTCACTTACCTGCTTTGCTGTTCTGCATCGTGATTCCATGGTGGTTGCTGGAGTCAGGTAACCAAGTTCACTGATGTCCTCTAGCTGGCTCTCTTAGGTCAAGACCCAGATCCTTGTATCGCCCTGGGAGACTTTACATTTCTGTGGCCTACTCATTTCCTCAGAGAGAGGCTCCGGGAACTCAGCTGGATTGGATAGCTCCTTCCCATCTGGTAGTCATCCCTGGCTGCTTCTCTCTCCTGCTATGAATACCGCAGTGTGGGCAGCAGAGAGTGGCCCATCTCTGGGTTTTCATGTTCCAGGTTTAAGCGTCTGAAGCTGTTCATCAATTAGTCACCGTGGTCTTAATGAATAAGAATGTCTTGAAATGACCTCAGTTTTTTCTTCTTTGGAGTCTGTTGTCTGCTCAGCATCTCTAGGTTGGGTTCCTCCCTCGCTTATGACCTAGAAGTCAAATGGGAGCATAAAGAGCAGGTGGCTATGGAATCCTGCTCAAAGATGGCTATCCCTCGGCATGAAGCTTAGTGCCTGCAGGGTGGACCACGTGGCAATCTTTGTGGTATTGTTGTTTACTGCTTCCCCCAAACATTAGCGCTTTGTTCGGGTTCCCCAGTGTGAACTTTGAAGTAGACAAGGCATTAAGAATCAGTTTAAGATAACTGGCCCTATAGATTCTCTCTTCGCTGTGTCAGGGTCACCCATTTGCCCAGTTCTGTGTTTGCTGGCTATCTCAGGACACCGATCTCCCTTCTCCTCTGCGAAGTGAGTGTGTGTGACTGCAGCGGAGGAGGGAGCCAAGATCCTGATTAATGTGCAAGCGTTCCTGTGTCTTGACTGTTTTTAGCTGGAGACGGCTTGGAGTTGGTGGAAGGCGTTGTTGTTCTGCAATTAGAGCTGCGAAGCGCATCTTATTTGCCACCATCTTCTTATTCTGTGGCCCGTCTCTGGAAAACCCTGCAGTGAAGTTTCCTGAGCTGCCCCAGAAGCCGCCTTTGGAGACTTTGTGGAGTGAGGCCTTGGAGGGACTTGCTTCCCTTGGGGGCTCAACCAAGGTCTGAGAATTGTGGGTATTTTTCAGATGCCCATGTAGATGGAGGTGAATTCTTCTCCAAGGGCACAGCACACAGTAGGAGGTTTTGTTGAAGTCTGATGAGCATTACATCGTGTCAGATGGTCACAGCCAGGCTGGATGGTACGCACCTTTAATTCCAGCACTCAGGAGGCAGAGGCAGCTGGAGCTCTGTAAGTTCAAGGCCAACCTGGTCTACATAGCCAGTTCCAGGCCAGCTAACACTACATGATGCGATCCTGACTTCAACAAAGTCTCATACATGCACTGGAATAAGGGGTTTCACAGATAAGGACAAGGGATGTAAAAAAGTTACCATTGCTTTTAGAAGTCCTAGCCACATTGTATGCTGTTTGAAGCTACAGTTTATAGTTCCATACCTAACTGCAATTAAGTCGTGTGCCAGACCCTGTGTGACTTAGGGCGTAAGAGACACAGAGTTGTTGAGGAGACCAGTCAATTGTTGGTTCTTTTGAGGGAAAAGCATACAGAGGACTATTCAGTCTTATTCTGTTATAGTGACACCTTAGTCTCAACCCAATTCGAATCAGAATTGTTAGCCTCTGGAGAAGCTTAATTTTTCCTTTTATCAAGAAGCTGTTCGAATACTCCCTTGTGACATTAAAAGTGTTAAAAGTTGAATATATGTGTTTCTTTGTTGATCTTTGCCAAGGAAGTTTTTCACAGGACTTCAGGCTTACTTTTGGCTGTGTGTATAAAGCTATAATATTTAGTGAAAATATGATTTGCGTCAGACAAAATGGCAGTGCTACCAAAGGTCATTTTATTAGCCAGTTTATCATACCTCCTAGTTAACTTAGCAAATCATACTTTCAATAGGACTTGACACTCGAGTCTTGGAAACCTCTCTCCCCTTTATGCTGAGGCTGGATGGTGGTAGCTGCTTTATTTCTTTTAAAAACTTTTTTGGAAGAAAACTTTATTGCTGCTGTTAATTATATCCACTCTGTATTTCAGCTGTTGTCTATTTTTGTTTTCTAATGTGTCTTGACCCCTAATGATGTGCAGAATCCGTCCACTATACTCAGCCTTCATCCTAGAGGATGCCTGAATAGTAGTCAGACAGCACCGAACTCCCTGACTACTATGATTTCTCTGCTTATAAACCTACCATCATCACCCATGAGCAATAATAACACAATAGATACATATAACATATAAGCTGCTTTCATCCTGTGCTTTGGGGTCGCATCTGAGAAATCTAAGGGCTGCTTGGATATAGGCACTGTATACTGTGACAGTGGAATAACCTAGACTCTACTGAGGGACTAGCAGACACCTCATGGGGATTCTGGGCGAAGGTAGGATTCATGGGCTGGTAGAATAGAGAGGGATGAGGGGAGATTTCACTGTGCCCATTCAAATCGCACTTACCCTCCAGTGGCGTAGTGTTTCTCTTCTTGAATGTCTGTGTGATGTTTTCAAGGTGTGCTGAACACAGAGAAACTAAAACGTTGGAAAGCAAATCTGAGCAGAAGAGCTCCCGTGTGAACTCATCTCTCCTACCGGCCATGCAACACAGGCTCCATTATCATTTCCATATATAAAGTGACCTTTTTGAGCTACAGGAATATTAAATAGGAGGCCTTGGAGTTCACTAACTGCTGTGTGTGTCTAATGTGTTCTCTTCATAGCCACCCCCCAATTACCCTTCCTTACCCCTTCTACCCCCTCGGCTCCCTCCTTCTTCTCAGTCTGTTTTCATGTCTTTTTTTAGTGACCCCCCACCCTCAAATTTAATTAACGACATGAGGCTTTTTATTTAATGCATGTGAGCTGTCTATATTGCACAGCTGTCCCAGCATGGAGGCCAACAGACAACTTTGAATGTCATTTTCAGAATTGCTGTTCACCTCTTTTGAGACAGGGGCTCTCATTGGCCTCATGCTCACCTAATAGAGTAGTCTGACTGGCCATCCAGTCCCTGGGGTCCTCATGTCCTCAGCTCTGGGATTATACGTGCCACCATGCACAGAGTGCTAATGTGTGTCCTGGGAATTGAACTTGGCTCCTGTGTTTATAAGGCTGTTTCCCCACCCCTTAGACCTTGAGCTCTTGGTGTCTGTTTATAAAACCATACCTAGCTGTTTCATGGGTGGAAGCATCAGAAGTCAGCGAGACTTCTGAGGATGTCGAACAGTGCCCTTTCTGTGACAAGTTTTGCTTGGGTTCCCTGCTTCTCTCGGGAAGATTCCGACCCGTCTTTGTCCTGGTGATGCAGGGCTGGGTGTTCTGGAATCAGCTGCGCTGGCTGGTGGCAGATGCATTTTGGGTCAAGGTGCCAGCCGGTCCTTTCTGGGCCTCCTGCAGCTGTTGCGACGCTATGAATCTGGGTGGTGGAGGACTGCCAAGTTAGACGCTCGGCTCCTCATTATGCTTTGGAACTCACAGCTTCCACAGCCCCCTTGCCCCGCAGTGGCTCACATCAGTGCATGGCTGTGTCGAGCTGAATAATTCGCAGCATTTAGCACTTAAATTGGCTCATTGCAGACAATCCAATTAGAATAAAGTCTATTATCGTTTTGGTACCTTGGAATGAAATGGAGTGTTTAAGCGATGAACATGCCACGTTGCCTGGCAGTTGCTTCTTGTCTAACTCTTCCTCGTCTTACAGGTTCTCCGCGTCTTGCTAAAATGACACCCTGCCATAGTGTGAGCCGTGTATGAAGTTTGGTGGCACACCTTTCTCCTACAGACATTGTATCCAGAAGCTCCTTCACATTAAACAGATAGCTTTTAAATGGTAGAAGCTGTCCTCCTCAAAAGGGACATTTCAGAAAGGTTGCTTTTCAGGTGGAAGTCTAGAATCCAAGTGGCCATGGTTAAGCAGGGTCGTAGATTAGTAATAACAGACTGTGGAGCTTAGAGATGGGTCACATAGAATGGGGCCATAAGAGCCATATGTAAGCTCTTATATTATCAGTAGAGAGACGAGTCAAGGGACATACTGATCTGAAAGTTCTGGATTATGACCAGGCCTGAGGGATGCAAGTTCTGGGGTCACTGTGGAAGGGGAAACATTTGTGGGAGACTGACTTAGAAGAAATTGGTATCAAGTGAGTGACTGATGGATAGCTAAAGACATACATGCGTTCAGACCCATCACTCTTTTCCATATGTGAGGAAAACACTCCTTATTGAATGGAATGAGTAGTGGGCAGCATGTTGATTATACGCATGTTCTCATGTATGTGTTTCTAAGTCGCCTATGGTGCAACATGGTACACGTAAATGCTGCCAGGTACCAGAACCATCAGCCATGGACTTGATATTAAGCACAAAGCTTTCCTAGCTATATGACCTCAAGGGTCATCCATGCCTATATGACTTGTTCTATTTTTTTAATTATTGAAAATGAGTAGTTATAAGAATGGACTGGGAAGCCCACGCCCTCTCCTGCCACACAATCGCAGTAGGCGGGTTGTCTTTATTCGCCTGTACAGACAGTATTGAGGAGTAAGTAGGAGGTAGTTTGTAGAAGCTTCTTGCCTTCAGTGAAACCTACCCATTTCTTTCCCTTCCGCTTCAGCCTACACTTAGAAAGCCCAGGGCCAAGTCAGGTGCTTCCTTTACCCCCTTAAGATTCTATAAGGATGCCTTGGAATTGGAAGCTGTGAACAGGCTTTGAGCAGGGCAGGGAGGTGCTGCTGCCATCCTGTCTCTACCTCTCCTTCCTTTTCATTTAAGATACATTTTATATTGCTGGCCAGCTGATCCTCACTGATCTATTTTACACAGTGCATCACGAAGGCTACCTCATTTCCCGGGAAACCATGGTTCTGTAAACACTCCTTTATCCTTCTGTAAATGCCATTAATGGCTGCTCAAGCAGTTGTAAGAATGGCCTGGGAAGCCTGTGTGGCCCCCTGCCCCACAATCGCAGTAGATGAGTTGGCTTTGAATGTGAATTCTCACGTCACGTGATCCCAAAGGTCAGGGCACAGGCTCTGATTTGGTTCAGGTGTGAAGTGCGAATTACAGCCTGCTGCTGTTCTCTTGGGAATCACGGTGGTCCAGCTTTCCGAGGTGGTGTTTTTATGGAGAGAATAGCCATGCCGCACTCTCTCATTCCATACTTCCAGGGACAGGTAAATGGTTGGTCCTTCACAGTCCCGTAAGGCAATGCTTGGAGCCTATGTAAGAGCTTCCCAGTGGGGAGCTGGAATAGACGTAGCATATTTAGATATTTAGTGTTCTGCATGTTCTCCAATAGAAAGCCAGTTAGAAATCCAGACAGGGTCTAGGTGGTGACCTGAAATGTGCTCAGGTCTTTGCTTCAGGCAGGAACCTGGGTCTGAACAGTTGTGTTCCTTCCTCCCAAAGCTGTGTCTCCTGTGTGATGAGAGACCTGCGCTGGGAGAGGCCCTAATCCACAGCGATTATAGACCAGTAGGGGAGAAGAACTTGGGTAAATGACAGTGGTTCCCAGCTAGGCTGTTCTGATCCCTTGGGAAACCTAGTGTCATCTCATTACGGGATGAATGTTTTCTGTTTTGTGTGTCTCTTACCCATGTTTGTGTGAGCATCATACCCTGTCCTTTGTGCTTTTCCATGAAATAGACTCAGGAATTGGCTAAAACATGTGAAGTATCTCTTTACTTTTCTTCATTCATGAGGCCTGTTCTTAAGGGCCGTCTTTCCCCATTTTCTTCTTAAAGGCAATCACCAGTAGTTGCTCCTGTTACTTCAGTGGCTCTGTGTTGTTTCCCTGAAAATCTCAGGTACAAACCGATGCCTTCTCTTGCTTCCTATCCACCTCCAGGAAATGTCTGGAGTGTGAAACTAGTTTCTGCTGCAGGTGTAGACACGGTTTAGGTAGGTGTAGCCGGTCTGTGGGTAAGTAGATTATTTTCCATAGGGAAGTGATTCACACCTGTACCCCAACCACACAGCGCTAGAGTAAGTCTTTGCCTGCTTTCTGGGTGCTTCCAGCTCTGCACTTCTAGGGGTCCTATCCAGAGGTGCTCTTCGTGTTTCTCTCGCATGCTCTTTCCAGATGGGTCAGCATTCTGTCTGAGCACGGACAGACCTCTGCTGAACTTTCCATAACTGATAACTCTACATGTAAGATAGGCACTTCTTAGGCGTTAGTTCTTAGACAGTTTTTAGGTATTTTGACATAAATGTGCCATTGTGATGTGAAATTGTTGAATGTGTACATTTGAAGATATTCATTTATAGTCCACTGGAGAATCACTGGCCCTTATTGAAAAGTTTTCCTGCACCTTTAGTGTAGGAATCTCCCCGTCTGTAAAGACTTGAGTTTGGTGCAGTGCGCTGCTTTGCTTTGTTTTAGTTTATCCTGTGTGGTTGTAACCATTCCCTGGTAGAAGATCTTGTTTTTATAAATATCAGGCTGTAATAATGGTTGCCTCATACACAAACTTAGGGTTGTGATATATGCTGTGCGTTTGTGATTTATTGTTTATGTCGCTGTGAGAGAACGGGGGTCCTACCCATGCTAGGCAGGCGCACTGCCACCATGCTGCCCCCTAGTCCTTTAAAAGGACAGCTGATTTCGCTCTTCTTCCTGATTTCTTTTTCTTTCCTTTCTGCTTTCCTTCCCTGGTTCCTTCTGTCCTTTTCTTTTTGTGTCCTGTGAACAAAGAAGCTTTTATTGTGTGTGTTGATGGCAAGAGATTTTGTTCATCTTCTTTGGTGTTGCGTAAACTATTAGGATAGTGTACAGATGCCCTTCCAGGCAGAGACAGCTGCGGCAAACAGTGGCAAAGGCAGTGCGGGCATTCGGAGAAGAGCAGGAGCAGAACTAGAAAGCAGCCACCTGGCTCATTCACCTGGCCCTTGCTGAGCGGTGTTCTTACTGGGTTCTGTATTTACATCTCAGAAACCTCTATAACCTCTTCAAAGAAAGCAGACAGCAAAGCCTGTGCATTGAGGTTATTTAAGCATACCTTAGCATGCGTGTATGCGTGTGTGTGAGCGTGCGTGCGTGCGTGCGTGCGTGTGTGTGTGTGTGTGTGTGTGTGTGTGTGTGTGCCTACCTGCCCTTTTATTTGAGTTTCTGTAGTCTCTGGGTATTAAACATGCTATATTAGGCATCCAATTATGTTTTTTTGATATGTTAAACATGAACTATATGTGGCAGAAAGGAAGCTGGGATGTGTACTGTGTACTTACCAAACATGCGGAGCTTCCACGGACCTGCGCCATACTCAGCCACATGCTTTCCAGGTCGTGATGATCCCCACGAGAGCATGCTGATTCTCCTCAGGCAGATGTCCCCAAAACCACTCAGTGAACTAGTTTTCAGATGCTGTGGAACATACAATAAGTCCTGGAAAACATAGTTACCTTAAAAATGGACTCTGCCATGCAACGCATATGTCATGTGCATGTTCCATGCTGGCAGGCAGGCTTTGCACATCTCTTAGGGGAGTAGTCTGGAAGGAATGATGGACAAGAAGGCTGGCAGCAGTGGTGTGGCATCCAGGGAGTCAAGCCCAGTGAAGACTGGTACAGACCCCTGGGCATCTAAAGGAGAAGGCTTCTTTGGTACAGAATTTGGAGCTGGTGGGTTTCTCCTCTGAGACCTGTTTTCCTCCCTTCCTCCCTCCTCCTCCCTCCCTCCTTCTCTCCCTCCCTCCTTCCCTCCCTCCCCTGCTTGTGCCCACTGAAAACACATTCCAGCTTAATTTTTCAGTGCCACAGTCTTGTGGACAGTCTTTGGATCATGGGAGCAGAGTTCCCCAGAATGAATTAATGCCTTCCTCTGAGGAGTGAGCACTGCCCCTCTGGGTGAGTGGGTTAACCACAGTAAGAGAATGTTGTCAGGCGCTCTCTGGACCCTCTGTCCCTGCTCACCTGTTTGTCCTTCTTTCTTCCGTGAGTTAAGGTTGCACATGGCCCTTGTGAGATGTTCTCGCCGAGTAATGGACTTCCCAGGCTGTCACACCCATGAGCTGAAAATAAACCTCTTCTCTTTAGGAATTAATTGTCCAGTCTCAGATGCTGTGTTATAGGAATAGAAAGCAGAGCAGGCTGGGGGAGCAGGGTTGCAATCGTATCTGTTTTGTGGGTGGGAAACCGTCACTGTACATGGCACCAGGCCAGGAAGTAGGAACCCGTGCTTTGTTTTTTTTTTTCCCCTCCCATTGCTTTGCTATTACACTAGAAAACTTAGTAGAGAAACTGTATTCACTGCTAACTCTAACAGGGAAACAAATAGCCCTTTAAAACTAACTAGTAAATCTTCCCTTTAATCATGGTACTTTTCTCTAAGCCAATCTTCTAATCATCAGGAGGTGTCTCTGCCATGTCCTGTGCTGCTGCACCCCAGGAACTTGGGGTGTTTTCTGTAAGGATCTCCTTCTTCCTTTTATCTTCCTATGTTCAAAATATATGTTTCCTCTTGCGCTATTAAAGGTTACGTGCTATTGTTTGCTGTCACTGTGGAGGGAGCTCCAGTTGGCTGGATTGGGATCTTGTCATCCTGTCTATGCCAAAGGGGTCTTATGGTCATGGAGATTTTGACCTGTGTTTCCAGGTCCCCAGGGTCAACTGCTTCTGGATGTAGTGGATCCGGATATGGAAGCTCCATTCCCAGCCTGCAGTGGCTCTGGAGGAAGGAAATGGAGTTCCTGGAGGGTGAAAGCAACTGGTTTTTATTATGAGAGGGCTATATTAAGAGCCATCCTTTTTAGCACATTGTAAGTGCCTTCAGTGGAAGAGCCAGAGAAGGGAATGGAAACTTGGGAACATTCTGGCAAAAATGCAGGTGCTTAAGTGCAGCTTGCACATGTCCTATGCACCTCCCACTCAGCTAAGTCTGTGGTGTGGTAAGGAGCAAACTGACCAGCAGGGAGGATGAGCGCAGAACATGTCATTACGCTGGAAACAACAGGGAATTGAAACGGACGGTGGGATGAATGGCGTGGGGAAGTGCTGGGCTGGGGTCAGCAGCGTGTCTCTGAAAACGGCCAGAAATTCAGTATTTAGACTTTGAGAGCTTCTGAGTGTCTTTTGTAACTTCTCCTCTTGGTCACTGTATTAGAGAGTAGCAGCCACTGTGACCAGTGGCATTGGTGTACTGAAACTCACGTGTGTAAGCCCAGGCTAAAGATGTTGGGTTGATTTTTATTTTAAAGGTGAGGTCATGGGGAGGTATTGAAGTCATGAGGGTTAGCCTCCCTGCATGGGAATAGTGCCCTTAGAAGAAGAGCACCCAGGGATGGAGGCGGGGGATGTTTTTTTCTTGATATTTATTTTGTGTGTTTGTGTGTGTGTCTTTGGAAGCCAGAAGAGTGTCTCAGATACCCTAGAGCTCGGACTATAGGCAGATGTCAGGCTGTCCACCCTGAGTGCTCTTCTTCTGGAAAAGCAGTGTGCCTATCACCCAAGTCCACCCAGATCCTAGCCGGTGAGCCCATCACTTGAGTTCACCTAGATCTTAACCAATGGGCTGATCCCCTTAGCCCACTCATTTATAGCCAATGAGCTCATCACCCTAGCCCACCCAAATCTTAACCAATGAGCCCATCTCTCTAACCCACCCAGATCTTAACCAATGAGCCCATCTCTCTAACCCACGCAGTTCTTAACCAATGAGACCATCACCCTAGCCCACCCAGCTGTTTCCTTTTGCTGGGTGGGGAGCCAGCACGAAGGCAGCTGTCTACAAACCAGGATGAAAATTTGTAAAGAAATTCTCCAAGCACACTGAATCTGTAATCTCAAACGCCCCCACTTGAGAAGGTGATGTCTGTGGCTTCAGCTCCATGACGTAGTGTTTGTTAGAGCAGCTCTCTACAGGCATCCATAAATTGATACGGTTCTTCTCCAGTAAAATCTACCCTATCTGGAAGGACAGTTGGCCGCCTGGATTTCATGGTGGCCTGTAGATTTATCTGTAGTTTGCCGGCTTTTTATTTGGCTGTCTTTCTACGTTAGCTCTGTGGTGTTCTTTTTATGTTGGTCATCTTCACTGCCTTGTAGTTCTGAGATTGCTACCCGAGCTTCATCAAGGCCCCACCCCACATGTCCACGCCCAAATCAGGTCAAAGAGATGGTGGTAATACACCATTTTCATCACGTGAACACCTAGCCAACACAGAATCAGCATTCTTCCTCCCAAACCAGAATATTAGCATGGACTTGGATGCAGCTGCTGTCTCTCTCTCTTGCAACACATTCCCTGGTTTGACCATGCTGCTGTCCAGTGGAGTTTTTTCTTTTTTCTACAACAAGAAAAATCTGGCTGGAGCCACTGGTGAGACTTCCTGGCTCCTGGCTCCTCATCCTGGTCCTCTGGCAGTAGCATCTTCTGAGAGCTTGTTAGGCTTCATAGCATCAGATCCCAACCCAGACTTGGGGAGTTACACATCCGCAGGTAACTCAAAGACAAGCTGAAGGTGTGTGCAGTTCAGAATGATCGAAGAAGGCCGTTTAAAAAAAAATCCTTAAAGTTGGACCGAGTAAAGTCAGTAGAGTGGTTCATAGCTTCCCTTGACTCATAGTCACGTAACGCCACTACAATTCTTTGTTCATTGTATAATTAATAAAGAAAAGTCTCAGCACATTTGTGGCGTTTCATGTGGAGTGGACCGCAAGTGTGTAAAGGAGTCATTTCATCCTTTTTGCCTTAATAGTGTTCATGTTAGGTGATCGGAAATTTTAAATACAAAATAGCACAGACAGATACAGGCAAAGAATGCCTGCAAGGCAGGGCGGGGGCCAAGCAGGGGAGAAGGGAAGAGGAGGGGAGCACAGGAAGAGGACATAACAAAATGAAGGAGAGGAGGACTTGGCTATATGAACGTTTTCCGTTCATATTGTTGTCCACGAGGCCGACAGAGCGTTTCTGATTTTGACTTTGAAAGCAACACTCATGCCGTGTGACTGGGTGAGTACATAGAACTGTCAAGTGTATGGATTCTGTTTCTGTCTAGGGGCGACTCCAGTGTTAGGCAACTGCATTTTGTTTCAGAGTTCTGCTTCTGTTTTCTCTCCTGTTCATTCCGTCTTTGTCATTGATACTGCATTCGCTTCCCAAGCCTGGAGAATTTTTGTTTCCTTGGCCATTGATTCTGCTCAAAATGCCGAGGGCTTCCCTGGAACCAAGTGCTGGGCTAAATGGAAATGTGTTCGGTCCCACAGTTTATCTTCAGGGTCTGTACAGCACCTCTCCCTGCAGTGTCTTTGTGAGATGTTTGAAGGCCAAGCTCTTAGCTGTCCCTTAAAATGTCATTTAAGCGATGTGCTGTTGAGCAAAATGCGAAGTGAGTTGTATAGACAATTTTCCCTGCCATCTGGGCAGGTTTCCCACTTGGCTGCTTCGAGACTGGTTATATCCTGTCCTGTGGAAACAGGATGAACTTGGCTGTGAGTGTCGTCCAGAAGCCCTCTCTATCCCATTTCTGCGGCCTTGCTGGCTAGGCGCTGAGAAGTGCATGACTTCACTTGGGAACTTGCCACGGTCCTCCACTAACCCTCTGAGTCTGCAAAACGATGTCTTTTCAGCGAGACCAGGCCAAAATAACTCTGGGGCTAAATTTGGTGTGGTTTATGCAGAAAGTTTAGACGCTCGCGATGAGATTTTCTCCCCTGAGAAAATTCGAACCTCTTTGCACGTTGTGTCCTTTGCCTGGTTTGCAAATGGGCTTATCTTCTCCTTGCCAGAGCAGTTGGTTAGTGTTTACTAGAAACTACAGAGGAAATTCCTCAGCAGAGATTATGTCTGCTTCTCCCCTCAGTAGGCAAGAGCTTTTCCCTCATGGAAGGGTGAGGGTAAGCAGGGTAAAACTGCACAGGGGTTGGTCCAGCAGCCCTCTATGCCTCAGGCCTGCTCTTATCTGTCTGTTTGTCTGTCTGCCTGCCTGTCTATCTACCTTCCTACCTATCTGTTCTGTGCATTGGTGTTTTGCGTGCATGCATGTTTGTGTGAGGGTGTCAGGTCTTGGAGTTACAGATAGTTGTGGGCTGCCATGTGGGTGCTGGGAATTGAAACCAGATCCTCTGGAAGAGCAGCCGGTGCTCTTTCACTGAGCCATCTCTCCAGCCCCCTCAGGGCTGTTCTTCTAGCCCCCTCCTTTGTGAGAATCTTCTTTGCAGGTAGAGAGATAAGTTAGCCAGGTGGCATGCTCTGCATGTGCTGTCCTCCTGAGATGAGGAGTGAGGTGTGGGGGTGGGGGGGATGTGTTGGGTAACTGTAAAAAGAGGTAAGTAACCGCTCATTCCCTGTTTACAGTCCATGCTCTTGCTGCTCCGGCCTCAAACTGTGGCCATTTCCTTTTCTTAGAAGCTAGAAATAATTAAAACATACTGGGGCCTGTAAAGTAGACCTTTCTAAACGTCTTTCTAGAAGAAGGCAGTGCACACAAGAGCTTACAGAATGCTGATCTAACTCAGTGCCTGCTAATCTCCCAGTGCTTACAGTGGGAACAGTTTTCTGTCTCAAGTGAGTGGGGAATGAAAAGAAACCCCATCACATTTTCAAAATCAAGCTTGTTATTTTGCCTGAGTCCACTTTTTTATCCTCTACTAGGAAGATCAAATTCATGTAATTTCCCGAAAGAAAAATTGTAGCAATTGTCAGATTGCCTGAGCCGGGGATTTGCTCATCTGGTTGTGGGGTCAGCCTTTTCTTAAACACGTTGCTGAAATTTGGACATTTTCATTTATGGGTCTTAGTATCTCTGTGATCATAGGAGCTTAAAGCCATGGAGGCACTGGTAGGTATTTTTTTCTTTAAGTTTTGCTTTTACTTCCCTTTTGTTTCAGAAGATGCTGGAAATATGGGATTTAAAAGATGCATTTTCTCTTTCCAGGCCTTTTCTTTGTCCATAAAAAGGTATAAAACAAAGCAAAAGCACAGCCAAAGCACTGAGGCGAAGTGCACACTCACTTTCCCTGTGAAGCAGTTGATTGGAGAGGATCAGGGTTCTCAGACTAGTGTTCTTTCCTCCACACCCTGGCCATAGTAGGCAATGTCAGGAGAGGTTTGTGGTCGTCAGAGGTGGAAGCTGTTACTGGCACCCTACTTCCTGAAGTGCCCAAGAGCCTCTCAGAGCACACTGAAAAACCTTCCTGTGCCGTAACCACAACTAAGTGTCTGCCCTGAGCTGTTTGACTTAACATGGCAGTCAGCCTCTCCAAACGCCTGTCAAAGATATATCTGCTGGTCATCACAGGCAGGAAGCGTTATTTTCTAAGTAACAAATGGGAGCCGCCTGAACCGATGATTACCAGAGGTGTCCTTTTTTTCTGCAATAAAGAATAACTAGTTACTTCACATTCTGCAATTCTTGTTTATAGAATAATTAAGTCTGAAGGTTTTTTTGTTGTTTGTTTTTTTTTTAATGAAAAGACTGCCTTTACCTAATTATTTCTCTGCGTTGAAATTTCTTACCATACTCTGATTTTTATTTATTTTTTCATTTCAAATGACCTCATTTTAAATCCCAAGGTTCCTTTCCAACCCTTGCACTGGATGTTTAATTGTAAAATGTGCTGCTCTTTGTGGGACCATACGCTTCTGCCTGTGTGCTTCCTTTGAGAGTTCAGTGAACTGAGCCAGATTGTCCTTTGGATGTTAGGTCTCCATTGTGGATCACTGCCCAAAAGATGATGGGCCAGACTCCTAAACTTTTCCTGGTAGGGCCTTGACTTTGACCTTAAATACATGTGCAAACTACTGCAGACAGAGTAGGATACAGAGTGAGTGTCCCCTCGGTCATTGATGGTGACCAGGTGCCTACACTGTAGACTGAGCCACAAAGGAGTGGGAAATGACCCTGGGCTCTCTGCATTGAGGCCCATGAAGGCTATCTGTGTATGATTTGAGATTTTTGATTTTGATTTTCTTTATTTCTTTTATAACATATGGGAATACAATTCTGGGTACTTGTTGAGACTAAATAAAAGGCACTGTCTTATCAGTAATGAACGACCAAGTTTTAATTAAAGTTCTCAGTAATGTCCTCTTTTGCCCTGTATTCTTGGATATTGACATAATTAATAATGGAATAATAGAGAGTGCATTACCTTTCTTTTTTTACTTCTTCAAATTGCTTTTAAGTTCTCCCCGATCTGGTTGACAACTGCAAGTGTGAGTATTTATAGAGGAAAACAGAGATGGAGCTACCTACACGGCGTCTATAAATACAGCTGGAGATGCAGAGCCGATGGTGATAGCCATCCTGCCTATATCGAATGTGCATGATTTTCAGATTTCAGTACAGAGGAACTGTGTCTGCGCAAATCATCTTGTGTATCTCTTGTAGTTTTGGCCCAGTGACCTGAGCAAAGTTAATCCTAGCAAGATCCATCAGGAAGAATATGTGTAATATTTCTGGGAAAAGGATGAGCGTCCAGGTTACCTGTCTTCTTTGGATTGCAGCAAGGAACTCGCAGCCTGGGGGATGACCTCAGCAGTTCATTTTGAGTGTACGAAGTCTCTTACACATCAGGTCTTCATTTTGAAATGTTAACAGTGACCCTTGTCCTCACTAGCCAATCCGAGGCAAATTAGAAAGGACAGTATTTTTCTTTTTTTTTTCCACATTTAATTTTTTATTATTGCATTATAAATAGTACCATTCAAAATTTCCACCTCCTCCGCTCCTCCCATTTCCCTCCCGCTTCCCCACTCCCCCTCCCCTTTTCCCCTCCAGTCCTAAGAGAGGGCAGGTTACCCTGCCCTGTGGGAAGCCCAAGGCCCTCTCGTCTCCGTCTCCATACAGGCCTAGGAAGGTGTGAATCCCAACTGACTAGGATCCCAAAAAGCCAGTACATGCAGTAGAATCAAATCCCAGTGCCATTATCATTGGCTTCTCAGTCAGTCCCCATTGTCAGTCATAGTCAGAGAGTCTGTTTCGATCACATGCTCGTTCAGTCCCAGTCCAGCTGACCTTGGTGAGCTCCCACTAGATCAGGCACACCATCTCAATGGGTGGACGAATCCCTTGC
>PVIU01008730.1:0-81131 GCA_004026605.1 Ondatra zibethicus
TTTTAAAAGTTCCTTCTAAGGTAGGCTTAAGATTCAAGATGTGATCTCTGCAACTATTTCTCACCCAACCCATCTCTCTGAGACAAACCCTAGCAGACTTGAATGTACTAGTAAGTGGAGTATTGTGTTTCATACTTTGTCTTTGATACTGTGACTACAAAATCACCTTTGTCTTCACCATAGACATTTGACATATTAATAATTTCTTTGTCTCTTTAAAGAACAAGCATTTGTGAGGTGAAGAAAGTTTTTTCATGCCACATAATGTCCTATCAGTCAGGAAATGGTGGATCTGCTCTTTTAGCCTAGAAAATTCCAAATCCAAAGCCTGAATTCATATCATTGCATTATGAGATTTATCTTCCAGTTTTTCAAATAAATTTGATTCTTTTTTGGTGTGTGACAATTATCTATATTCTGCCAATTATGTTTTAAGTAAATGCTGATTGGCCAGTAACCAGGAGAGGAAGTATAAGTGGGACAACCAGACAGGAATTAGAGGAGGGTCAATGAGAACAGGAGAATTCTAGGAAGGAAGAAGCCCATTCCTCTGCAGTCTGGTCCAGACACAGAAGAAGGAAGATGTGACTACACTGCTGAAAAAGGTACTGGGCAATGTGGCTAATACAGATAAGAATAATGTGCTAATGTAAGTTATAAGAGTTAATAAGAAGCCTGAGCTAATGGGCCAATCAGTTTATAGTTAATGTAGATTTCTTTGGGACTAAAGGGCTGTAGGACCTAGTGGGAGGACAGAAACCAGGCAGGACAGAAACCCAGACAACACTCTTTTCCTTACAGTTTGACCCAAGCTGCCAGGAAACATCAGCTGTCAAAACTTCCCTTCAAAATTATATTCCACCCACTATTGCTGCAGGCCTGTCTAAGCTCAGAGTGAACAACACTGTCTCAGAAAGCATGGTTTCTAGTAAGTTCTGTTATATTGTACAGGTAGCTGCTTAGATGCCTTTAAACAATATAATCACCACAAACTCCAAAATATCAGATGCATCAAATATAATAAGTGACTATTTAATAAATTGAGGTAATAAATTTTTGTATGACAAAAATACCAAAATCATGTTTGTAGGCTTATTTGAAAATATTTCTTAGTTTAAAAATTCTGAATTCTCTCTTAATGGCACTAAGAGAAAGGTGAAGCATATCTAGAGTAGACAATAGTAACTATTTATCCTTGGTTAGATATCAACAGAGCCCACAGCACAACATAGACGCAAGCACAATGTATAGTTCTAGAGACATTCGTTCCCAATAGAGAGACCTAATTCAATAGCCTCAGTATACTTTATCTGGGCAAGCATAGAATTTACCAGCTCATATTTTATATGTAAAGAGTATATAAAGTTTGTCTAAAATATTGTTCACTTGATCAGATGCTGAAATATCAGGAGATGAATTAACTTTTCTTTTAAAATTTATTTATTTGTTGGAGTGGGTGCATACATGCAGAGGTCAGAGATCAAATTGAAGAATCTGTTTTCTCTTTCAACCTTGTGAGACCCAGAAATTAAACTCAGTTCATCAGGCTCTGCAGAAGCACACTGAAGCATCTTGCTGGCCAAATTCTCTAACTCATGTTTTGTTCAGATGCAGAATAAACAAAAAACTCCTACACCACTAGTTGTTCTAAAATGAATCAATGTCTGTTGATTTGTATAAAATGATAAATGAAATTGCTGCATTGTTAGAAAGTTAATGTTGTAGAAAATAAATGACTAATAGAAATATGAAATCTTCTGGATTTATATCCTCTGCAATTCTATCCTAAATGAAATAGACAATTTATCTAATGATTTAAAATGTGAAATGATTTTTAAAATGAAAATAAAGTTGTTGGTATCTATAAAATTTAGGGCTTTCTCCTCAGAGAAGTGGATCAAAAGCAACCTAAAGTAATATAAAGAGTGAGAAAACATTGTTGTGGATGTGCCTGCAGGTAACAGACAATGCCTAGTGCAGCTGAAGAACTGTAATAAGAAACAAATAATTTTCCAGAGATAAAAAGAAAGAGCTTTCGAAATTCAACAAGGTAAGGATAGGCTATCTGAAGAGTGCAGAGCAGAAGACAGATAATCAGCGTAGACACAAAGAAGAAATCCAAGGTAAACACAGTTCCATTCATGAGGCAACAGGGTGGTGGTAGGATGGGCTGGGGGAAAACAGAAACCTCATCGAGTCAGTGAGACGTCTGGGACATTGAAGGCACTGGCCATCAAGCACGATGACCGAAGTCCAATCTCCCTGCACCACATGGTAGGTTGTCAAAGTTGTCCTTTGACCTTAGCAAGTGTGTCAATGACACCCACGTGCACATTTTTCACTCAAAATGCATGTGTGCACATGCGCACGCACACACACACACACACACACACACACACACACACACACACACACAAATTAAGTAATGTCATATTTCCTGAAGGTAATTTTGGCAGCCTTGTGAAAACAGCCTGGGAATCCCAGTCTCTGGAATGAGACTTCAGCCTTATAATACCAAATGTGGTTTGCAGCATTTGATGAAACAGTCATTTCTCTTGTGGATGGGTCTGCAATGGAGAGCAAATTATTTTGTATGACTCAGAGTGATGGCAAAGTGCCCTCCTGAGAGTTAATCTGTTATTGAAAGCTGAACTACCTTAGGGGCCTGAGAACAGGGAACAAGCACAGGCTAATGAGCCTAAATTTAAGCTGTCATAACCACACAGTGAGAAACAAACCTAAGAAGCGATTCTAGACAATGAGGTAGACAAATGCTGACTCCCCAACAGATTCAGGGGGCAGGCAGCTCATATCAGGCAATAAGGTGCAGAGGAGTATAAATCTTTACCACCAGTGGTAGAACACCAATCTCATCAACTGAGAATAACTTAGAAGTTTTATAGCCCCCAAACCTGAATTTGGTCACCTATCTGCCTTTCATTGTCGCTGTAGAAATTCAGAACTTGAAAATTCTGGAATTCTATGTGACATCTACAATTGTGTCCCACCAGTATGATTACTAATACTTAGAAGACCTCGAAAGTATGGCATGTACTGGAAAAAATTTGCTCATTGGGTCAGCCAGACAACCTGAGTTCAGTTCCCAGAACCCACATGGTAGAAAGAGATAACTAACTCCCACAAGCTGTCCTCTATGTTCTATTTGTGCATCACGGCACTTGCAAGCACCCTCACACCCACCGCCACTCAATCACCAAAGGCAAGTTTTTAAACTCATAGTAAAGATGAAGTGCACTGGTGGTACAGTGGTGAGAATAGCTACCCTCCAAAGGGAATAGTCCGTCTGCTCATTTATCAGCAATATGAGTGTTTCTCATACTCTCAATGCATGCAGAAGACATTCTTAAAACAGAAGCTACTAATATGTTTAAATCTTTTCTAATTTTGTAAGCTCAAAACTCTTGTAAGCTTCAGGAGAATCAACATGAAACCATCTATCACAGGTCAAATAGACTCCAGATAAGTACTGTCAATCAATAACTTCATCCCCACCTACCTACTTCTAAGGGTAGGAACTCTTCCCCTTTCCCTGGTCTTGAGACCATCCACCTCGGCCAACTACCAGAACCATGGGTCTAAAAGTCTCAGATATACTCCTAAGAAAAAATGTTCCCCATAAACTTCTTTACTTTATCTTCTTCCCCTAATATATATCTGTTCCAGCCACCTTCCAAGTCCAAGAATACCCTAAAAATCTACAATGTGGACAGTCAAAGTGGGTACCCCCAGGTAGTCCAACCTCACAGACAGCTTGCACTAGGCCTGTACTTTTCTAGAACCAGAAAGTTCTACAGAGCCAGAACAACTAGGGAAACAGCCAGCTATCTCAGGACTTGACCAGTTTTCTCCAGGCCAGAAGAGACCAACACCCGCATGCAATAGGGAGATGATAAGAGAGCATGGCACCCCCATTCCCGCCACACTAGCTACCTCTTCCTCTTTCCTCACCATTTCACAGTAAAGAAAAGGGAAGAATGTTAGCTCCTTCCAACCAAGGCCATGGGAATAGTAGTGGCAGTTACATCACCACCTGTGGTCCTGTATGGTAAATTTCCAAGGGCAGCTGTGAGCTCAGTACTTCCTATGCGACACATGCACTATCAGAAGTATCCATCAATCACAGTACTCTCTCTTGTCTTTCTTGCTCCTTTCTTGCCTGTTCTGTCTATCTGTATGTCTGCCTACCTGCCTCTCTCATGTCCCCTGTCAAAGACAGCCTTTGACTCTTTCACTCTCCCCCTCCTCCCACCCTCAATAAACCTCTTGCAATAACTCTGTTGCTTGCTATGTATCCTTTTAGTGGCATAACTTGGCAGGACCCACCATAGGTACCCACTTTGCTGCATGTTATCCTTACATAAGCCCCCATAGAATGCTTGATCTATTCGTGGGTCTGGGCAGGCCCAGATAAACGGCCTAGACCACAGGCTGCAAAGCTAAGCAAGACCTGAAGAGACTTCTGATAGAGAAAGAAGGTAGCTGCTAATATGAAGATAGCTCTAAGTTCTAACAGACATGGTTTACTAATCAAGACATACTCTGCAAAGGCATAAACCAAAGGAGAGTCAAGAAACCACAAATTCAGTTGGACTGTTATTTAATGTTCAATGCAGCATAATATTGATGCTAAGGAATGATTATTATTGTTAATGACTCATGCAGTTCTACAGTGAAAAATATCAAGTAGGGCATAAAGAAATACAATGTGTATAATTTTAAAAAATAGAGAACCAAATAGAATAGCATTGCAGGAAAGACTTTGGCTGCAAGACACAAGGAGCTCAGTGGCATTAAGTAGAAGCTGTCTCTTCACTGGAATAAAAGGAAAAAGACCCCACCAAATTAAGCTTCTTACTTGTATGAGTGTCTAATCAATTTTCTGTTCCTTAAATAGTAACTGAATCATAATATGCAGAGGTCACAACTTATAGAAAGCACCAGAGAAACCAGAATAGTTAAACACATAGACTTTTTTCTTCAAGGGAAGGAAAAGACTTGTTCACCTGGAAGGCTGGAGTTAGTGTTGTCTAAGAACCTTGTGACCTTTTGCCTATCATATAGAGCCAGCCTTCACCTGAATCCCCTAAAATCCTGAGCATTGTTTAGACCCTAATCCTGAGCTTTGTCTCTCAATAGAACCCATTCTTATGAAAGAGGTCCCATGGACTTTGTATTATCAGTCAGTTAAACCCATCCCTTATGCTTACTATAAATCCTTCCTCCCTAGGCTATTATGCTGAGCACTGTTTCTCTGTCAATTAGAACCCATTCTTATGGTGATGTAATAAAGAGATGTACTTTCCAAGGGAGTTTAGTTGTAGACATGCCTGATAATTTATACTGATGATTGTCACATGAAAACTCTTTTCCAATATTTCACTGTGTTTGGATGTGTAAGAAAAATTAACCTGTTGGTCAGACTCTAGAAGTCTTAGACCCAGTATGGGCTAAAGCTATGCTGACCCAAGTTTCATTCTCTGTTTTTTGTTTTTTTATTTGCTGTTGCTGCTTTTTGTTTCTCTGTGTAGCCCTGGCTTTCCTAGAACTCACTCTCAATCTGTAGACCAGGCTAGCCTTGAACTCAGAGTTTTGCTTGCCTCCAAGTGCTGGGATTAAAGACATGTGCCACCACCACCAGGCCCCAAGTTTCATTCTTAGCCTCACCCAGATCATTTCCCAGCTAGATGTAACTCTTGCAGAAACCACCAACAAGAAAACTGCTGCTGATGTGATTCAAGGGGGCCAGGGTCTACCCCAGGCAGGAAGTCAAACTTGGCAGTCTCCTTTCAGCTGTGGTGACTTTATAGACATGAAAGATATGAGAGTAAACGTTGTAGAATTTTCCTTCATGGCCTTAAAGAGCCAACAAGGTCAGTGTGCGGCAAGGGAGTCCCTAAGTAAAAACCATGAAGGCCATTGTATAAAGCTGTGAATTTGAAGCCTAGATGCCGAGATATGGGTAACACTGCAGGTATGGCTCATGTGCCAAGGAGAACAAGAAGCAGAGATTAGAACAAGCCAAAGATGACAGCAAAGCTGGAAGGTCAGAGCTATCTAAGCCCTTTGATGAAGAACATAAGCTACAGGATTTGATGTTTTCACTGCTGGATTTTAGCCTTGCTTTGGTGCAGTATTTTCTCACTGTGCCCCATCCTTTCCTTTGAAAGCTTTAATATTTATGCTATGCCATTATCTGTTAGAGGTACTTAATTTGCTTTGGCACTTGAAAGAATATTACAATGAAGAGAGTTCCTTGGGTCTCAAAAGAGACTTTAGAATTTGGATTTTTAGATATAGAAGCCTATGGAGACTTTTGAAGTTTGACTAAGTGACTTTTGCATCTTCATATGCCGTGAGAATTTGGAGTGCAGGCGTTAAATTTGGGGGTTTGAATAAGAAATGTCCACCATGGTTTCAAGAACTTAAACACTTCATTCAAAGCAGGTGACACTGTTTATGGAGAATCCACTGGTAGTCTTGCTGAGAAAGTATGTCACTGGAGGTCACTTTCAAGAGCCATGCCTACCAACTTCTCTCATGCTTGCCGCTCCATTATAGACTGCAACCCTCTGGAACCGTATGCAAAATTAAACTCTTTTGTCCATAAGCTACTTTGGTCATGGCATTTATCACAGCATCAGTAAAGACACTAAGATACTGTCCATGATGAGAGAGAACACAACTTAATAAAAATCCAAATAAAAAAGAAACTTTTAGAACAGATTCCAGTGGAATTTGGTAGGTTGTGTGAGAATATATGAAACAACCTCTGGTGGTCCAATCCTGGAAAATCTGGAAGAAACAGACTAATTCTTAGACATATATGACCTATAAAGATTTAAAAAAGAATATAAAAGTTCCCCAACTCTCCATGTCCTGCCTACATGTAACTGAACTGCCTTGAGTTCCTACCCTAGCTTCCCTAGATGACGAACCTCAAGCTGTAAGATGAAACAGATACTTTTCTTCTCCTAATTGGTTTTGGACATGGTGTTTTCCATAGCAATAGAAACCCTAAATCAGGTGGGTGGAAAGAAAAGAGGATTAGAGTATATGTGATGCATGAGTGTAAGAAATGATCAGCAGGAATTAAACAATGAGTATGGAGGACAGTAGATGTGAAGGGGTTAAACTCTCCCATTATCACAACCAAATTTAGATTTCAGTTCTCTGAGAAGGGCAAAATAGGTGTCTCTCCCAAGAAAGGGATATTGATCCATTTACATTCACATTCAGGGATGAGGGAAAGAACAAACACAAGGCCTAAATCAGCCTCACAATGTCTCAAAGACAAATCCTACAGCCCCTTTCTGAGTCATGTCCATACTTGCCCAAGCTTGTGCAAGTAAGTCCAAAAATGATAAGACTAAACCTCGGCCAATTAAAAGCATACTAATGTAACTGCTGCTTGCTTAACCAGTCATGTGTGAGATGATCTAACCATCCCTGAAGCACCCCTTAGCTGTTTAAAAGGAGCCTGCACATGGCAAATGGATGGAGCTATAAAAAAAAATCATCCTGAGTGAGGTAACCCAGACACAGAAAGACAAACATGGTATGTACCCAATCATAAGTGGATATTAGATATAAAGCAAAGGACAACCAGTCCTCAGACCAAGAGAAGCAGGGTAACAAGGAGGACCATAAGAAGAAACCATGGATCCCCCTGTGAAGAGAAAATAGATGGGATATCCTGGGTAAACTGGCAGTGTGTGGGAGGGAGTAGTAGAGAAGAGGGGATGGGGGAATGGGAACATGAGGGGTCAAAATTGTCTAGTTCGGGGTGGGACCAAGGAGAATTATAATGACAAAAATACCTTGATAGAGGGGGAGGTGATGTGTGTTGCTTGTACTGGTTAATGAATAAAGAAACTGCCTTGGCCTGATAGGGCAGAACTTGGGTAGGTAGAGAAGACAGAACTGAATTCTTGGAGGAAGAAAGCAGAGTCAGAGAGATGCCATGGACCGGCCACTGGAGATAGACTGCTGAGACTTTGCTAGTAGGCCACGACCTCATGGTAGTATGCAGATTTATAGAAATGGGTTAAATTTATATGTAAGAGTTAGCCAATAAGAAACTAGAGCTAATGGGCCAAGCAGTGACTTAATTAATATAGTTTCTATGTGGTTATTTGGAGGCTAAGCTAGCCGGGTGGATGGGACAAACAAGCAGGCCCTCCTGCAACAGGCCATTATGAGGTTAGGGGGGAAACTCCCAGGAACCCACAAGGATGACCCCAACTAAGACTCCTAGCAATAGTTGAGAGGGTGTCTGAATTGGCCTTCCCCTATAATCAGATTTGTGACTACCCTAATTGTCATCATAAAACCTTCTTCCTTCTTCTAGTAACTGATAAAAGCAGATACAGGGATCCATAGCCAAGCACTGGGCCGAGATCCAGGAGTCCAGTTGAAGAGACAGTGGAGGGATTTTATGAGCAAGGGGGCATCAAGATCATAATGGGAAACCCACAGAGACAGCAGACTTAAGCTTGTCTGAACTCACAGACTCTGGGCAGATAGGTAGGGAGCTCGCATGGTACTAACCAAAGCCCTTTGGATCTTGTGACAGTTGTGTAGCTTGGTCTTTTGTGGGGCCCATAGCAGTGGGACCAGGGCCTGTCCGTGATGCATGAGCTGGCTTTTTGGAACCTATTCCTATGCTAGAATGCCTTGTTCAGCCTTGATACAGAGGGGAGGAGCTTGGTCCTGATTCATCTCGATTTCCATGGGAGTCCTTTCCTTATCTGAATGGAGATGGAGGAGGAGTGGAAGGGGGCAGGGGTAAAAGGAAAGAATGGGAGGGTAGGAGGAAGGGGAAGCTGTGGTTGGTATGTAAAATAACTTTAAAAAATGATAAATTAAAAAAGAAGGAGCCTACACACTCCCGTCAGGGCCATCGCCCTTTTGTCTAAGTGAATGACCCTGCCTATGCTGGTATAATAGATGTTCTTTGCTCTTACGTACTATTTGAGTATGGGGTCTTCCTTCAGTGCTACATCAGAACCTAGAGATGAAGAGGAGAAACTACACTAAGTATGACACATATGTAAAAATATGCAATGATGAAAACTATTACAAATTTAAAAATAAAATCAAAGATACCTGGAAACAACCAGACCTTGCTCAAAGTTCTTCTTTCCCTCTTGGAACAGTGATACTGAATGCTCTGCAAGGGAGTAGTCTAGAAATTTGATCTCTGAAGCATAAACAGGTTGTAACCATGACTGCCAGCTCCTCCACCATTCCAGAAACAGTAATGAAGCAAAGGAAATCAATCCTCCTTTGCCAAATTCTCCTTCTCTACAATAAATGCAAAAAAATGCAAAGAGGTTCTCTCCTCCTCCTTCTCTCTCTCTCTCTCCCTCCCTCCCTCCCTTCCTGCTCCCCTTCTCTCCATCTTCATCATGTGTCCCTCATTCCTTCCCCTCCTCTCTCATCTCTTCCTAGACTCTCTGTTGCAACTATCTATAAGACTGAATGCACAAGTTCCACACTGACAGCAAATGAGTTGATCTGAGTCCAAAGCCATCTAAATGACTCAATAGAAATATTGTAGAAATATTGAGTACAATTCTTCAACTTCTGTACTTTACCAATCATTGCTCCCTGGTGATTCAATTACTATTAAAGGCCTTGAAGTAACATGTACGCTATTGTATTACAGTGCTATTGGAGATATTGAAACATACTCAAGTTTTAACTTGGCATTGCTTGATGTCCAGGATGTAAAAAGTATTTTAAGTGGAAATGTGTTAATTTATTTATGTATGTAATTTTATCACAGGTATTTCCTTAAGCAAATTTACGTCAACTAAAATATGTTATTAGATTTAGGTTGTATATGGTTTCATTAAACTGATATATTTCATAGGAATTATAATTGGTAAAGAAGACCTGAGTATTATAATTTTTAATAGAAAAATAATATAACCCATGGATTATATTCAAAATATTTTTAATATAATCTTGGAGGCTTGTAATTTTATATACTATCAGAATACTAAGACACTGTTAAATGAAATTGTATATAGAGGGAACTCATACTCTGGTATTCTAGATAATATTTGTTGTACATATGCAAAATACTTCATTTATTGATGTAAGATTTTTTTCCTAAGAAGTAATTAAAATCAGATATTTTCTTCTGAAATGTTTATTTCTTCTCCTCCCTTCTTTTTAAAATAAATATATTACTTTTTTTCTGGAAAGAGTTCTAGAACAATCCTGTGTTCTCTGCATAATTGGACATGAAAAGGAATTATTATTGAAGCCCTATTAAAAGACTCAAATGTCATCTTTACTTCATCTTAGACTTCTCTAGACAGTGAAACCACCATTCACGAGGGAGAAGGTTGGGAAGGTCAGCTGTTACATAAAATGTCCAAGTTCAAAAGGGAAAATCGGTGAATAAATCACTTTCTGTTCTGAGAATGGCTCCTGATGCATGTCACGTCCGAGCTACAAATCCTCTTGATTTTACTCACACTTTAAAAGTAAAGCCGGTTAACAATGCGTGGACTCTGCTAGTGCATACGAACATACTTCAGGGTGCATGGACATGCATACAAGTGATGTATGCCACAATGATTTTAGTTCTTAGTTTAGGTAATAGAGTGTAAACAAATAAGAAAACTTGATTCATAGCTCCCAGACCGCAATGGTATTATATTTATTTTTATACTTATATGTCAATTCTGTTCTGTCTCTGAACAAAATGCATTTTTATGCAAGAGAAATTAAATCAGAGAATAAGGTATGCATATTCTGTTACCAGCAGTATTAGAAAAAATAAAAACAGAAAATACAACAGTTGTTGAAAACATTTATGCAACCTTGCCATAACAAGAAAGAAAAAGACCAGGACTATGTCATGTATGTACTCGAACTGTTTGTTCTCAAGCTCACTTTAGGAATGAAACTGTGGCCAAATGTCTCAGAATTAGGCCCTGGGGACTCTACTCACTCTCTTGTCAAATAAAAATATAAAAAATGATGAACAATTTTCACATGTCCTTCCAAAAATGACACAATTTAGTTTTGTGCTTACTGGACCTTAGAATTTAGGATAGACTAAAGTTAGGAATGAGGAAGACTTGAAAAAAATTAGTGGGATTCTTCATAACCTAATAAATTAAAGTAATTTAAATAAATTGCATTTCTCTTTGCCATGTAATATAATCATACATAGATATGCATGTGTGTGTGATTTAGAAAGCATCATGAAAGTACACTTAAACTTTGAGAAACTTGGATGATTTATATATATAATTTTTAGAGAGGCCCAGGTAACTCCATTTTTTAATGATAATGGGCTGACTATACATATAATTTTTATCTCATAATCAAAACTTTTGCTGTTACAATGTGCAATATAAGGATTTCTAGTTATAATTCCTGTTGCTGTGAGAAAATACTCTGACCAGAACACCTCAGAGCACAGGGATTTATAAGTCTTACAACTCATGGTCACAGTCCTTCATTTAGGGAAGTCATAGCAGGAACTCAAGCAAGAACTTGAAGGTGAAACAGTGGAGGAGCACTGTTTGCTGGTCCCCCATCTCACACTCATACGGCTTTTCTGTATAGCACAGGACCATCTTCCCAGGGAATGGTACTGACCACAGAGAACTTCTCACACTATAACAATCAAGATAGCATACCTAGACATGTCCACGGGACAATTTGATCTAGATAATCCCCTTATCAAGACTTTCCTCTTAGATGACTCTAGCTTGTACCAAGTTGACAGGTGATGCTGAATTAGACAAGAAAGAAATTGTCCATGGTTTACCAAATTCTCAAAGGTCCAGATAACACGAACCTCCATATGCTAGTCATTTGTACATTGTGATGGAAAGAACAACAGAAGTAAATTACACTGGCCTTTTGTCTCTTGTGTTTTCACTACCTGACATTCTATCTGTCCTTACATGCTCTCTGACAGCCATACTGAACTATTACCCTAAACATGTCATTCTTCTCTATTGGTACTCTTATCTTTAGTTCTACTTCTTTCTTTCTTTCTTTCTTTCTTTCTTTCTTTCTTTCTTTCTTTCTCTATCTAGATCTATTTCTTTTCCCCTTCTCATTTTGGAACACTGAATCATTTTTCTTCTTCCTTGGTGCACAGGAATAACTACTAATTTGAGTGTCTTTTAAGTAGTGAGACTATTGGTACCTTCACTTTTCATTCCTCTATACTTGGTATTTTATATAGTTCATGTCATGAGGTAGCAGTTCAGATGACTAAATATCAGATTTCTTTGATTAGTATATGAAAACTCCTGGTCTATATTCTTTGAATGCAATTTAATGCAACTACTTTTACATACAAATCCTTATTATTATTATGTTACTTATTAGTTACTGTGGAGGTTTGTATAAGAATGGTCCACATAGCCTCATACATTTCAATGACTTGTCCCAGTTCATGGAATAGCTTGGCACGGATTTGGAGGTGTGGCTTTGTGCAAAGATGTCTGTCACTGAGAGTGGGATTTGAGGTTTCAAAAGCCCACTCCATTCAGCTCTCCTTTCTACCTCCTGGTTGTTGGCTTGATGCAAGCTCTCAGTTATTGCCCCGGCATCATCTCCGATTGCTTGCTGTCATGTTCTCTGCCATGGTGGTCATGGACTCAGTCCTCTGAAATTGTAAGCAGCCCCTCATATAATTTCTTTCTTTTATGAATTTCTTTGGTCACAGCAATAGAAAAGTAACTAAGAAAGTTGCTCTTATGATATCTTAGTTAACCTATTATTATTTATCTCTGTGTTAACATTTGCTCTTTAACAATAACCCAAATTGTTTTTAATAGTGATAATATTGAGAGAATGATTTAATTCAGTGTCTTTCTAAACTGCCAATCAGTAAAACTTTTTCATGTGCCCAATTATCTTTAATTGGTCTTTATCAATCTGATCCTCATTTTTCTTGCTATATACTGCCTCTGAGAAGATATCTTTTGTTTACTTCCTCATCAACTTTGAAACTCAAATATCATCTCCCAAAATGGGACACATTTAAAACACAGGAAGTAGAGCTATTGGATGATCACCAGAAATTTTATTGATCTTATTGTGTGACAAACTTGATATAACAATATCATAATCAACTAAAACTTCAGTTGACTAACCAAGTGGAATAAGCAGTCTTCCAGGTTATAACTGTATCTTATAGAATGTTTTAAGTAGCAAAGTAGCCTGCAATATAGAATTTATTAATTACTATTTTATATTACTAATATAATCAGAAGTTATCAGATAAGGAACAAGAATATGATCACAAAATTAAGTCTTCTTACAACTCCCACAATAATTCACTGGCATTTTTACTTCTGACAACCACAGTTTTGAGGGCATATTCCCTAATAAAGCAGTACTTCCAGTCATAATTCTGTTTCATTAAAGGCTAGGGCATTTTTTCTCATATGACTCAAGGCATTGTGAGATTGTATTCCTGCTACCCTACTAGAACAAGTGAATCTATGAATACCACCCTGAAATTGAATTCCTGCTACCCTACTAGAACAAGTAAATCTATGAATACCACCCAAGAGATTTCCTCAAGTGCTTCTTGACACATTTCTACCAAGATTTCTAGGCAATAGACATAATAACAATACGTTGAAAATGGGACAATGGTTGTAGTCCATTTAGGATCAGTTCAGCCCCTGTAAAACACCACTCAGCTGAGGTACTGGAAGAGGTAAAATGAAATGGTCCAGGCAATGGGAAAAGTAGCTATTATTCAAATTAGGCATGATGACTCATCAGGAATGGGAGCTGAAGCAGAAAGTGCTGTACTAATTATTCATTTCTACTTTCTATTCTCCTTCTCTTCAATGCCTTGTGGGAGAACCCTGGGATTTCCGTTTCAAGTCACACATGGGCATAAAAGAAGTTGCTCTTTCATTGTATAACATCAGTAGTGTTCAGAAATGGGAATTCCCATAGATTGTGGTGAGGGAAAAGAATGAGGTAAGTTAGGTATCTCCCTGAGTCCTTTCTCTGAGTTGATGACTCTCTCTCTCTCTACCAAAGGCTGGTTTCTTGTAGCTACTCTTTAACTTTATAAATGTCTGTAAATTTCCTGTGGTATAAGAATTTCCCAGGTTTACTAACTCCTGTATAGTATTTCTCCCTAAGTTGACTTCCTTGAATATGTTTGGTTTTACTGAATTTGGAAACAATTATCATTTACTAATTTTTTAATACTACCTCTGACAAAAAGTAAAAGAAAAGAAAAAAGGGATAAAATCTGATACATAGTTACCAACATCCATAAATTGCTTTATTTAATATATTTATCAAATTTTCTTTTTTATATTAAGAAAAAATAAAAAATAATTATATATTTTTTCTTTTATATTAGATGGCCTATGTCCAACATACTCTTGAAATGAGAACAAAGATAGCTTACCAAAAGTTAACTAAGCCATGATATTTCTGAACTTAGAAACATGCTATAAAAAGGCAATAACTATAAAGACAATTTTAGAGACAACAACAACGTAGGGGTGGAGAGAAGTCAAACTTGGATTAACTGAGTCACACTTGAGTATGTCCAGTGGTGAAGGTCTCAGATAAATCAAGATGCTGTCAGTGATGAGAAAGAAAAAACAAAGTAAACAGCATTAAGTCTGGACTTCTTAGTTTTGGAGAGCTTGAAAGTTCAGATGACTTGATACAACTTAAAAGTCCATGTAGGAAGCTGGCTAGACACCCAGCCCCACACTCCCCAAGTGTGTACACAGGAGTTCACCTGCCTGATTTCCAGGCAATTCTTCCCTGCACTCTTGAGTGGAAATTCCTCTTGGGTGGTCCCACAATAACTGGAGCATTAGTGGAAAGGAGAGGCAGAATAGTAGAGTGACCCCGGATCTCCTTGGAGAGTTAGGCATCATGGAATGAACCATTCCAAGCATTCCACACTCACAATTGAGCCTTCCACCTTGTACTCACTGCCTGTCTCTTCTGCAGACTGCTAATCTGAGGAGAAGCCTGCCTCACACCTGACCTGGCTCACAGTCAGGACTCGAACCACAGAAGAGGAACTCTTTAGACTGGACATACAATTCCATGGCAACCCCTGTGACTAAAAGTATGAATTAGCTGTTAATTCATAAATATGAGAAGGCTGTGAGATTGATCAACCATAAAATCTTAGAGAAATCAGGCAACTAAGAGAGATAGAAAAATCCAAAAAATACAAATTTGTTTTTAATTCATGTAATTTCAGAAAGAGCCAAGGAATATTGCATTTCTAAACTAAATCAGGCTGCCACTTAAAATAAGCAATAAGAGAAAAAGAAAATTTCTTAGAAATTAAAATATTATTGTCAGAATTATCACATGAATTAGAATGAAAATTATTAGTCATAGATAAATAATCTGAAAGAAAAGATAAATATTCTGATGGGTTTCTGTCAGCTTAGTGGCTGCACATGAATCTACTGACATTTTAATTATCATCTATGACCCCCCCCAGTCCCTCAGTCATCGCCCCACTGGCCACTCAGGCCATAGCCTGAGGAGCCTTTGTCCCTTCTGCTATGGCTACACAATATAGGTTTAAACTAAGTCTCTGTCATTCTATTTACCAACAAAGACTTGGAAGTCAGGGGGAGAATGAAAAATATGCTAGATCAGAGAAGCTCAGAAGGAACCAGCTGACCTTGGTTTTTGTCCAAAGACACAGCAAGAAATGTGTCTTTTCCCTCATCCCAAAACCAAATAAAATAAAATAAAGGTGCCAAACTCTAGTCCCGTCCTTTTCTTCCTTTAAGTCTTTTCTATCCAAATTTCTGGCTTCTATATGGCTAATTCTGGTCTGCTAGTCATTGGCTTTGACCCCTGATTCAAGGCTAACAGTTTCAGAGTGTCATAGTGTAATCAAATATCCTGCAATAATATTCCATTTAAGTTAAAACATCAAGAAATAGAAAATATTAGACTATTTAAGTACCAGTTTTTATGAACATTTAACATATATTTATATAGATTACATAGATAAATAGATATAGATGATGATAGATAGGTGATACATACATACATACAAAAACCTAAGTTGGGTCAGTATTGCTTGCATACATATGATTTCTGGGCTGACCACTGATATTAGATAACAATTAGGGGGTTCATTCCTAGGAAAACTAATTCTCTTTCTCCCTTTAGTCACTAATTTCCTTTAACTCTTTGTCTAGGAATGGGATGGGACCCCCTGAGATATCCTCTTCCTCATTAGCATCTCTAATGATTTGTCATTGTTTCGTACTTGTTTATATAGCCATGTTATTGACGTATCACGGTTGCTGGTCGTCTGGTTCTTACACCTTTCCTGAACCTCAGGTACAGAACTTGTACTGTAGTTCTGTCACTTGGGACTGGACACCTCATAATTGATTGATCTCTGCCTTTTGATCATTTCCTGTAAGAGTCTCCTTTGGCTGCAAATAGAAGCATCTTTGATAAAGGGTGAGATATACACTTCTTTTTGGGTATAAAAATAGATTTTGGAATGCAGTTAGGAATTAGCGTGATTTAGTAAAGTGGAGTTAATAGAGTCTGCTCTAAGGTCCATAACCTCAATAATCCCAGGTACTAGGCTCTGTTTATAACACTATGTGTGATCTCCCTTTTGTCCAATTAGACAGCTGTTGGTCACCAATGTACAAAAATATATGTGTCGTTATTCAACTTTAGAGGATATTTTTCCATGCTTGTCATTACTGAAGTTCATAGCTGTCAGAGCTGGGTAGGATTATTGATCCCTTGACAGCTTGTAAAGAACCTTCTTGTATATGAAAGTGGAGAAAAGAGGCTTTTAGGCATCACATTGCTCCTCATACCACTGTATTTTGAAAAGATCACAAATCTCAGAAAATATGATACATTTTAAATTCTAAGTGAAATCCTTTTTCCATTTAAGTGTGAAAATAAAATTTTAAAAGAAACAGTTTAGACTATGATGCTCTACTGTTCATGAGTCTTTTCTGCAAAATAAAAATATCATAACCTACAGCAGGCAGGAAAGAATGTCTGCATCTGATTGTGACCTCACTGGATCTGATTGTGAACTCACTGGATGGTCTCCTGGAACCCAGGCCCAGGGGGCTTGAACATGAGAGACTTGGTCGCTGGGGAATTTTAATGATTAAAGATACCTACTATTTCTTTTTACTATGAAGTCAAATAAAATATCTATTAAAAATACTTGTACAAACATATGGTCCAAATATATTTGTTTAAAAAAAACCTTCATTTTTAACAACTGAATGACTGAGAGGAAACATTCACCATTAAATTGCCAGATACTGAGCAGAAAACATGAGCCCCAAACTAACAAGAATGTCTTCTGCACGTTAAACAATTTGAAATGCTTTACATTTATTGATTTGTTTGCCTGTGGCATGTGTGTGTGTGTGTGTGTGTGTGTGTGTGTGTGTGTGTGTGTGTGTGTGTGTGGTGTGTTTACGGGGAGGAGGCAGTGAAAACTTATTATGGTGTACCTGTAGAGGATAGCATTTAGAAGTCAATGTCTTCCTCCTACCACTTGATAGAAGGGATTAAATCCAGATCAACAACCTTGATGCAAAGTGCCCTTAGAACCATCTTGTCAGCCCTTAAGTAATTTAATTTTCTCGACATCTTGAAATGAATGGTGTAATAAAATTAACTCAAAATGAAATTACCTCCCTTCCCCAACTCCAGACAATAAGGAAGTAGGACTCAGTGCTCCAAGGGACGATGCATGAAATATGTAATAGGGAGATTCCTGTCTCTGAGTTTAAATATATTAAGTACCATCTATCAGGATATCCAAACAATTCCTCATTCAAGGTTAATATTGACTTAGTAATTTATTTTCTCATTTCCATATTGAACAAATATTTATAATACTCTTATAGGCAAGGAAACATATTCAGGATACAAAGAAAAATAAAATATTTCTGTCAGTATATAAATTAGAAGAAAATCTACCAGAGATATTCTAGTAAGAAAGAGGCAAGATGGGAATCACCACTCTAATTCTTGGGATCTCTTATCTGCTCAATATTGCTTTCATATAGTTTTGACTGTTTGCTCATAGTAATTCAAATTAACCTTCTAGATATTTTCAGAACACTAAAAACCAAAACTATATTTAGACCATAGACATACTTCACTGTTTGAGCCTTTGAATGTAAGATGATATTATTGACATAAGGTTCAGTATTCTATGACAGTGTTTCATGTGCTCTGTCTTATATTAAATAATCTGTGAGGAAGGGAGCCTGAGAGAGGGTGAGCCTTCAACACTGAAAACATTCATATAGGTATAGAGACAGAAGAACAGGTGTAGAAGGCAGTCAAGGTCATGTGCTTGTCAATTACATGCTCAATGAAAACTTTATAGAAAAGGAAGAAATTGAGAAACATTGTGTGATACTTACAAAATCCACCAATAATCTTCCATGGGAATGTCACTGTTTGACCTTTGAGAAGCTTCAAGTTCCCACATCTATAATAGATGATTGAGATGTTTAAAAATTAACGAAATCTTGTGGTTCAACCTTGTCCCATAATATTACAAATGACATAGATATCATTATAGAAACATTAATTCTCAGAAATGACATGCTTACACATAGTAACCCAGTTAATTAATTTCTCTGAATCATGAGATTTAAGGGATTCAGTAAGCATGAACAGGAAAAACATGAGAGTCAGTAAAATATTAACTTCAGTGTTAGACTAGGAATGACAATTTGAACATTGTTTCATGCTTCATTAACTTGTTAAATTTCCATCCACAAATCTAGTAACCAGTTCAAAACCTTGATCACACTTTTGGAAACATAAATTAGAAAGTTATGATCTCTTTCATGGTGACAGACAACAGAGAATATCTATAAGAAGCAGATATCACAAAGAAGAATGTCGACTTAATTAGATTGATACATAGTGCAAAATTTTTCATAAACTACTTTCTATGTGCAGTTGGTTTTACCTTCATGCAAAAGAAAAGCTGGAAGGGATTCTAAAAGAGACAAAGTCAAGGTGAAACCAGAAGAAGAGAAGATCAGCAAGGTTGTCTGCTAAGCCTGCTCCTCCAAGCCAGAGCATTAGCCTAAAGCGGCCCCTGCAAAGAAGGGAGAGAAGGGGAAAGACGATGCAGGTGAGGATGTGAATAATCTTGCAGAAAATGGAGAGCACAAAAAGTTGAATGACCTGGAGATGCCAAGTAAAATGTGTTCATTTTTGATAAGTGTGCTCCTGTTGACTGTACAGTTTGAAATACTATTTTTACAAGTTTTATAAAAATGCAGAATTTTGTTTTACTTTTTTAAGCTATGATGTTAGTGCACAGAACACTTCATTGTTGAGGTGCAGGGGTGGGGGGAAGAAAAAACATGTGCCGCTAACAATGTCTCCTAAACAGGATTGATGATGTTTGATGATCATATAATTATTCCCTGATAATTATAAAAGATTCCTCTTGGTTCTCAGGAGAGACATCCTGGTGTTGACATACATGGCCATCATGGCACAACATGCCTTGTGTGGGAAAACTAAATTCATTTTTATATCTTTCTGTACCATCAAAAGAGACTTAACTCCCTTAAGACAAGAGACATGTTGGAACATGATCCCTCAAATTGATTTTGCCAGCCTATTGTTGTGTAGGAGTTCCTTCTGTTTGTGTGTTGCTTTCATTGGATAATGAATAAAGAAAATGCCTTGGCCTAGTTGATAGGACAGAACTTAGTTAGGCAGAGTAGACAGAACTGAATGCTGGGAACAAGGACAGAGTGGCAGACGTCATGGATCTCCTGCCTGAGAAGGACACTGATTAGATCTTGCCAGTAAGCCACAGTCACGTGGCAATACACAAATTAATAGAGATGGGTTAAACTAATACGTAAGAATTAGCCAATAAGATGTTAGAGCTAATGGGGCAGGTAGTGTTTAAATGAATACAGTTTCTGTGTGACTATTTCGGGTGTAAGCTAGCCAGGCGGCTGGGTTGAAACAAAGCCCCTCCCCCCCGCTCTCCTTGTAACACTATTGGGCAATCTGGACTTTGCAGTGACATCACTGAGTGTCCTAAAAGAGCAGTGGCTCCTTTTATAGAAGACTATGGATCTTCAGATTGATAAGTCTGCCATTTTCTTTTGATGTCCTGAAAGTCAGGGTCAGCTTGTGAAAGGTTGTTAAAAAAAAAAATCTGCAGTGTGAAATGTCAGCTCTCACTCTACATTCTCAGCTTTTCAGAGCACTGAATGAAAGCTCATCGGGTTTGCAGAGGTTTTCTGATGTTGGTATTTGATACAAGAAGAGAGTTTGGAAATTCTTATATACAGTTACTGATTGTCTACTTGTATCCTGCCTGGAAAACCATGATTGTTTGTGGGCAGCGTCTTTAATAAAGCTGGATACAGTTTGGCTTTGCAAAAAAAGACATAAATTCATATAAATATATAGAGATACCTATGTGAATGCACAAAAGAAAATTAAATTGAGATAATTATAACTAAATAGGTATAAGTATCCTTTTAATTGTTGACTTTATCCTTTCCTGTCCAATTGTAAATTTCTAAAGTGAACATATACTGTTTTGAAAATTGGGTTAGATGGAAATTGCAATCAATGTCTCCTGATATAATAAACAACATTTGATACAGTTATATAATGATGTCAATATAAGATTATAATAACAAGAAAAATAGTTATATTTGCACCATTAAGTCTAATGAGTTTTACAGATATTTAGGAATTATTGAGAAATTTCCTGCTTTTAGAAACATTGCCCTTAACTAGGGTGGGTTCTCAAGAGTTTTGTTCTCACCCTGGGAATATTATTCAAACAAATCTTCCATTGTTGTTTAATTTAGACAATAAGCCAGATTGCTCAAGTATATCCTGTTATTTGAAATTTAAGTATGATAGGTATTTTAAACTTACTCTCTCACAGAATAAATGTAATAGATATAACCTAACCATTTATAATATATGGTATCTATCACATAAGGAATTAATGACATTTTCTTTTATTCTACATATGTCTTTAATTCACTAATGCCTCTGAATGCAGCAATACCACTTTTTGGTTATATACCCAAAGGATAGTCAATCGTACCACAAGGACATGTGCTCAACTATGTTCATAGTGGTATTGTTTGTCATAGCCAGAATCAGGAAACAACCCAAATGCTCCTCGACCAAAGAATGGATAAGGAAATTGTGGTACATTTACACAACGGAGTACTACACAGCAGAAAACAATAACGACATTTTGAAATTTGTAGGCAAATAGATGGATGTAAAAAACATCATATTGAGTGAGGTACCCCAGACCCAGAAAGACAAATGTCATATGTACTCACTCACTCATAAGTGTCTTTTAGACATAAAACAAAGAAAATCAGCCTGCAATTCATAATCCCAAAGAACCTAGACAACAATGAGGACCCTAAGAGGGACATACATGGATCTAATCTACATGAGAAGTAGAAAAAGACAAGATCTCCTGAGTAAGTTGAGAGAATGGGGACCATGGAAGAGGGTTGAAGGGGAGGGGAAAGGAAGGGAGTGAAGCAGAGAAAAATGTATAGCTCAATAAAATAATAAAAAACTGTCTTTTCAGACAGTGTGCCATGGTAAAATGGTAGGTTTGTATTTTATTATAAAAGTAAACATCATAAAATGGAAATAATTTCAGTGAAAATGGACATATAGAATTGTTTTAAGTGTGTTAATATTTTGAATAAAACATAATTAAACTGAAATAATTTTAAAATAAAATGCAACAGAATTATGATTTACAAATGTGGTTTGCTCTCCAATAGGGTTAACTTATTAATTAAACTTTTTTCACAAATATAGACTCAGATTAATTAAAAAGATGTATGAAGCTGCAACTTGGTAAACACTTGAAAATAAACTCAGATGCAGTAACCAGCATGAGTCTTACTTTGAGAGATAGTAAACTCTGGAACAGAACTTTCCCGAGCTAGTGCTTTCATATGGAATTAAAATGGACCATTTGAACTTAAGATCAGTGTTCAATCCACATGAGCTCAACATATTGCAGATCTTATGGAGACTTAACTTGCTTCCAATTGGCTTAATAGTTTTAAAATAAAAATCCTCAAAACTATTCTGATACACCTACCATTAAAATAATTGGCTGTATTCCATTAAAAATATTTTTCACACAGAAAATATTCTATGAATACCGAACACATCATGATTAATTATCAATGCACTTCTTAACCAGATGAAAATCAAATATAGTCTCTGAATCTTTCAGTTATTTTTTTTAAATCTTTTACTGAAATAGCGTGGATCTTAATGACCTCCAAAAAGCATTAATGCTATTTTAAATTTTTTCTCTTTAAAAAAATTAATACAATTTACTTATTTAATTGGTGGAGGAAATGGCCAGTTCATGGTGCTCAACTCACCAGAGAATCATTGTCAGGAGTCAATTCTCTGATTCCACCTTCTAGGTTCCAAAAATCAAACTTCCATCCCCAGCCACAGCAGTAAGCATTTTGACCCACTGAGTCATCTCACCAACCCTCAATTTTTATTCTTTAAATATTATTTCTGTAAGTTAAAATTTCTATATCATAAATGTTTTCAAGTTCAATATTGAGAAGAAATTAATAAACCTGTTATGTCCATGTTCACAACCCATTTTCTCTGAAAATAAACTTAAGAGTGAATGAATATATTCATGTTATGGAAGGAAGGCTATCAGTTACTTTTGTTTAGGAACCCTCGTTATGAGCATAAAATTGGGTCTAAACTTTCTTGTTCTGTTCTTACAAATGGGAACCAGAAGGCATGAGTGAGAAGAATGCATGGAAGAGAAGTGGGCGGAAAGATGAGCAGAGAAATGCTGAGGACAAAAGTGTACATCTGTCCAGATGCTGTAAGAAAGCTGTAACCCACATGGCCTGCTGCATTTCACCACTAACTGAGGGGTCCTTCGTATAGAGGCTGTGTTCCGAGATGCATTAAGATATCTTGGCTCTAACTAGGGTCTCTGTGAATGTCAGCACATTTATTAGGCTGTTGAGGCGCCACACTACTTAAAACCACAGCAAAGGATTTATCTCTTTTCATTTGTAGTTGGGGTCAAAGCTTCCCCCATACTACTTCCCTAAGTTTCAAGTTACTCTGTTTTTCTCAGTCTTAACCAACATAGGGGACTCCAGTTCCTCTCAGAAAAAAAAATAATCTAAATTAAATTAATTAATGATTTATGGAATGCAAACTCATTAAGTTTACTGATGATTGTATCATTAAAGGCCAATTTGGATAAAAGGACAGCATAGAGAGTAAAATTTGGCTTTGAGGAAGTATAAAATATGAGGTGCCCTCTAAAGGCATCCAATAGCTTGTTAGAAGTATTACAAAATAAATAAACGAGCACATAATGATAAAGGCAAATAAAATGCATTTATATTTTCCAAGCTTTTAGGAAATCTACTGTTATAGCATGTTTTGATCAAAAGATTGCCGGCATTACTCATTTCATATATAACTTACATACTGCTACAGTTATTTAATGGTTTCATATTGGTGAAGTCAATTTTCTGTTGAGTACTTAATCTACTATTAAATTTATTAAAATTACAATCAATATTATATAGTAGAGGTAAATAATTTTTGTTTAGATCCCATTCCATGTTGTGAGGCAAACCAGAAGAGTGCATTCTCTTCCAATTTAAAATACAGGATTCTAGCCAGCCTGAACAAATGAGCAGCCTCCTTCAAGACCGGCATGCCAACGTGTGCCAGCTAAATCCACATAAAACCTGAGGGAGCTTGGAAAAGAATTCTAGACACAAAAGAACAGAGTTAAGCATGGCTTCTTGGTAGCCATCAATTTTTTTTCAGATGGGCTCTGTTTGCTGACAGTAAGTTTAAGAGAGGTCTTCATGACTCAGCATTGGCAGCAAAAACCATGCAGCTCCTTTAAGACAGCTTTCTGGTTCTTGCTAGTTGCATGCACAGCTCTGGCTCTTTCAGGAGACCTCGTATTTAATTTAAGCAGCGTGTTACAAACTGCTTCATGATGCAACATATACCAACTGAATACTTGGAACTGGGGCAGTGTACAGGGTTTATAGAGCTGGTGAACATGCGCCAGCCATGTTGGACTGGGCAGAGCCAAAAGGCAAAGCTATGTTAGTCCTAGCCACACCCACTTAGCATTTGAAAAAATAAAAAAGGTGCTCCTGGTCAGAAAAGGATTACAGATGCACAATAGGACAGATTCAGACATAAAAGACCTCCAAATGAGATACAATGTGTTTAAAATTGTAAGTAGGCTTGGAAGAGAGAAGAAAAAAAATAGACAGTTATATATAAAAAAAGAATAGACAGTCATAGGTTAAAGGAGCAAAGGTAATAAAATAAAATATTAAACTTGTAGAAAAAGTAACAGTAAGAAAAAATAAGCCACATAAAGATGGAATACATGCAGAGTCTGGATTATGTATAATATTGTATTTTCTTTGAAATTTTTGACTGCAGAGAGACATTGATTCTAGTGACTGCTATGTTAAACCAACATATATACTTTAAAGGTGTCTCACCTTCAAAATTTGGGTCTAAGGATATGTTGCATTGAAAAGAGCTTCTGCTTGTGTTTCCATAGAAGATGAGAACCTGTGGATTCTTCCAGACTAATGTGATTTTATGGACCAAGACCCCCTGAAAGGTCTCAAGAACACTCACAAAGAAAATATTTTGACCAACACAAAGCATGAAGCAGTTTGGAGAGAACTATGCCCAAATTCCAAAATATTGTTTATAAATGTTTATTTAAGTTTAAAGGGAGACATGCTATAGAGATAGATATTTTGCATTAGTATGGCTCTTGATTTTTGATACAAGTTTGTTATGTTTACTATATATATATACATATATATGTGTGTGTGTGTGTATATATATGCTCTCGATTAAGGTATTGTGTTTGTGCAGCTCATTTTCAAATGTAGTGTATAATTAAGAAATATAGGTTAATAGATAATCATCTATAATAGTCAAGCTTGTAGTTATGTTAGTTAGGTTTTCTAGAAATATAGAGGTATATTTCAGTTAGATAGGTTTTCTTCGAATCTTTCAGAGACTTTCATAATATAGCATTTAAAATGTTTTAAGGACTTAGGACTTTTCGTGATAATGAGATTCATCTGTTCCTGGCAGCACCAATCTACTTTAAGAGGATGATGGGCATTGAAGAGGCTCCTTATGGAGTTGATTAGCCATCTGGGCAAAAAACTACTCTTGCCTGGACTGCTTGATGTTATTTTCTATGAACTGGACATGCAGGATCCACAGAAAAATGACTGCTGAAGTTGCCTAAAGGTGAGATGGCCCTGCAGGGTTCCTGCTTCATGAAAGAGTCTGCCAGACATTCTGCAGGACACAGAAGAAAGTGGCTGACAAACTGCCAATATAGGTGGAACTGTCTTTGAAATTTTGTATATATATTGCTTTTATTGGTTAATGAATAAAGAAGCTGCTTTGTCCTTTGATAGGGCAGAGTAGAGCTAGGAAATCTAAACTGAATGCTGGGAGAAAGAAGGCAGAGTCAGTGAGAAGCCATGTAGCTGCCACTAGAGGAAACAGAGGCCAGAAATTTGCTGGTAGGCCACAACCCCATGGTGATACACAGATTAATAGAGATGGGTTAATTTAACATATGAGTTAGCTAGCAATATGCTTAAGCTATTGGTCAAGAAGTGTTTTAAATAATATAGATTCTGTGTGATTATTTTGGGTCTAGGCAGCTGGAAACGAATGAGCAGCTTCTGCCAACACAGGATCAATAGCATGAGAAAAATCTCTTAATTAGCAATGACTCATTTGTATTTACTTAGGAGTATTTTGGTATAGACACAAACTGGCTAATTAATTACCTTGAAAATTTCTGAGTGAATGGGATTTCAAGTACGTTAAAATCTTGTTCATGTTTCATTAGTCAGTAAAGCAAACACCATAAACTATTATCTAAAAAAGCAAATAGTTAAGAAAATTGAAACTTACATATAAGGCAAAACCATATGTCAAAATTAGAATCAAATAATTTAAGGTAGGAAATGAACAGGAGTTTTTGATGTGCCAGTGTCTCTAAGGGCTCTAGGATGTTAGGTGGTATCCTAAGGCATCACCAACTCTCCCAATTGGGAGCATGTGGAATGCTAAGTCATGGAGTATCTTTAGAAGTCAGAATCAGTAATAAATACAGAGAAAAGGGAGTGCTTTATTTATACGAATAGATGTGTGTGAATCCTGTCATGTCATCAGTAACAGGACACATGCGTGTTCTAAATTTACTCTTTTATTGTCTCATAAAGAAAAAACACAGGCTGCTTTTAATGGTCTTTTGGAAAAGGCTAACCATACAACAAAAGCTTATTGAGTGAAATTATATTTTACATTTTAGTATTAGACAATATGCATTCATTGTAATACATTTCATGCATAATTCCAGTGTAGCAAATTCTATATGCTAAACTAAGTAATTCTCTCAAAAGCATAGCTGTTTCTCCCTCATTTAATGCATGGCTTTCATGCATGGCATTTGCCTCCTGTTGCAAATTTATGATTGGTTTTCAAATTATCATGAGTTTTCTACTATATGATGTTACGATCTTATGAGTTTGATTTTTTCTACACTTTCCCAGAAATGAAGATAGCATGGCAAAGAATGGGTGACAGGATGTGAATTCAATTATCCTCTCTGCCTCCCATGTATGTTTCTTTCTTGTTATGCCATGAACAGCAAAACTGTCTTCTGGTATATTGTCAATTAGAGCAGTACAGTGCTGTGGTAACTCTAAAATATTCCAGGGTAGTACTGCGCTGTGGACACCCTGATATATTTCAGGGCATACTTTGAGTCTATAGTGGCTCCTTTTCTTAGCACACTGTGCAGATGTGCTGCTTTGCATGACCGTTTCTCAAGTCTACAGTTCTGTATTGACTTCTGCAAAAGAGGGGCATTTACCGGTAGGCTATGTTTTTAAATAACAATGAAGTAGAAAATTAATCTGTGGATTCAGATGTTATTATATACAGGGCAGACAGTCATGTTAAATGATTAACTAAAAAACATTCTGAAGTACTTTTTTAAATGAAGGTACCAAAAATAAAAGCCCATTCCTTTATGGGCACCATCTTTGTGGTCCTCAGGAATAAAGTTGATAATGTATGCAATACAATAAATGTAATAAATGTCATGGTATATGATATTCAGATGGAGTATTCGTGTTCTATCACTTAATAATGTTGTGGCCTGAATGCACATATTCGAGATCATTGGTAAATAAGAGAGGCAGCAACTTCTGTTCTCATAAAGCTTAAGTTTTGCACCGTACCTGTAGCATAGCTGGTGTAGGAGGTCCTTCTGTTTGTATGTTGCTTTCATTGGTTGAATAAAGAGACTGCCTTGGCCTTTTGATAGGGCAGCCCTTAGGTTGGAAGAGTAGACAGAACAGAATGCTGGGAAGAAGGGAAGTGTGGCAGCCACCATGGCTCTTCTGCCCGAGACAGACGCTGGTTAGGAATCTTTCCCAGTAAGCCACGACCTCGTGGTAACATACAGATTATTAGAAATGGGTTAAACGAATATGTAAAAGTTAGCCAAGAAGAGGTTAGAACTAATGGGCCAGGCAGTGTATTAAATGAATACAGTTTCTGTGTAACTATTTCAGGGATTAAGCTAGCCAGGCACCGGGAGTGCAGCCGCACCTCTTACTACACATAGCAAACCAGATGTGTCTGAGATGTCTAAGCAGCAAGACCCAGTCCTTTCACCCTGAACCTGACAGAAGCACCTACAGCATAGCATTGACTGAACCAGTAGAAAAAATCAAATTGATTGTAAAAGTCTTATGGTGTTATAAGAAAGAAATCCACTGTAAATTCAAATCTCTATTTAGTTTAACCGTTTCTCTATACTTTTTTCCTGACTTAATTACTTAAACACAGGGACTCAAGATACTAGCAAGTTACATACTATACAAAACCTTAGTATTAAAATGCCTCGAACTATACATTTTGAAAATTTATCATTCAAATTCATAATAACCTATGTGTGCTTGCATTGATAGACATGAAAATATTTTCACTCTGTGAAAACAACAAATTATATTTGTGACAGTATATATAAATCAGAATGAAATAAGCAGGACAGGCATCAAAATGGTCCAATGCTTACTACCCTGACATGTCTAATAGTAATAGCTGTTAATCATTTATCTAGTGAGTATTTATGATTCTGTGCACTAAATCCTCTTTCTTGTCCATGCTGGCCAAGATTCCTACTGGGGAACATCACATTTAAACTTTAAAAATTTTGTTTATAATATATGAACATACTTTTCATGTATTGGGGAAGTAGCAATCATGAGCTCAGGAGCAATCAGCCTTTCTGAAGTGGTATTTCAAAGAAAATGAATTGAAACTTCATTATGACTTCCGAGAGATGACATCACCATGGGAAGTGTAGAATGGATGTGAGAAACTCCCCAGAAGTGGTAAAGCAAGAGAAGCAAATGATTTCAAACTGTCCAAGCTGAAAAGAAAATGAATATTTTCATGACCCCAGGCATGTTTTGAGATTCAGAGCATGAATCCACTTAAATGTAAACCACAGTAATGACTCATTCCATATAACAATGTATTATGTCCTGGCACAGAGCCCATAGCAACAGCAGTTGCCTTTCTTATCTTGTGAACTTTATTAAATGAAAAGTTCTGTATGACAAATGTTATGACCAGTCTTGCTCCAGAGAAAAATCAATCCTGAATGCAAAGACATTGCTGTTTGGGGATTATTGTTTGTGGGTTGTTTTATTTGAATAGGATATAAGCTGGTCATACATTTTAGTAGGCTTTTTGCAAGGTATTTGGTTGATATCTGCAGAGGTTTGCAGAGAATAAAAGGGCCTCAGAGCTTATCTCAGTTAAGTCACATTCTTCAGGGATTAAAGAGAAAGTGTTCAGGAAAAAAGAAGTCTTGTACTGCTAAAATTAGAAGAAAATAGACTAATGAGGTGAGACCGCAAAGTTTAGAGAAGCTAAGAAAATTTCATAAATAATGTGAATGTATAAACAATGGCTAAGTGTGTTCATTAAAGTTAGACTGACACATAAAGAGTTAATCTTATATGTCATCATTTCTCTGCTCTGTGTGTACAATTTTTTAAGAATACAGGGTAAAAAAAATCAATAAAGTCTGTTAGTAAGCAGGATAAAGAAAACATTGAACCAAATTTCTCAGGGTTTATAACTGTGTAGGAAATAGCTTTAGAAGTTGGTAGTGTCATTGTTTACTTACTAGATAGACTTGAGAGCTTAATTATTAACCATAAAGTCCATTTATAGAATTTAAAAACCATGGTCATTCCTGAGAGCTCTGGGCTGTTTCTCAGAGTTGACAAGGTCATGCAGAATTCCCACATGAAGACAGAACATAACCTCAGGGTCCAAATTCCCCAGGTTGAAGTGAAGGTACACGGGCCTGGGAAAATAATAAGGAGCCAGCTGTGTATTTTATCTTTCCCATATCCTGCAAAATGTCCCTTTGAAGGCCATTTCACCTTAGTGCAACCCTACCCCCTTCCATTAGCAACTATTCAGTTATCTCAACAGCTTCTTCTGGGTTAAGGGAATTTGCTTCAGTGTCCTGAAAGGAAACCAGGCCCTTACAAGTTGCTAATGTGTGCTTACTAACCCATGGCCAGGGCACATATAAACTCACTTGTAAAGTTTACTGGGCTTCTTCACTTCCTGCCTTTCTTCTGCACTCCACCGTGAGCCACGTACTGCAGAGTTCTCATGTTTTCATTCTCTAATCATGAACATCTGTGATAGCATCTGAGCCAAAACAAACAGAATGAAACAGATGATTCCGTACGGTTATGCTAGACAATTTTAAAACAGGCTCAGGTTTCTTTCTAAGGAAGTACAAAGTATCTACATATACCAATCATTGTGTGTGTGTGTGTGTGTGTATGTGTGTGTGTGTGTGTGTGTGTGTGTGTGTGTGTGTGTGTGTGAGAGAGAGAGAGAGAGAGAGAGAGAGAGAGAGAGAGAGGGAGAGAGAGAGAGAGATCCTAATTACAGTTACTCAGTACAATTTTATAAATTATTCTTCAATACAGAAATGTTTTCTACACAAACCAAGGAGTCTGCTTTCTTGTTAATTTGAATATACTGCCTACAGCGTTTTGTTTTGGTCCCTAAGATGAAAGCCCATATGGTTTAGTGAAGCAAGCTCTGAAAGTGTTTGGTGATCACTGCTATCAGTTTTGCATGCACAAAACAAAGTTTCTAAACTCAGAAAGGGCAACAGAAGGTTACTGCCTCACAGAATAAAGCTATCTAGACAGAAGTGAGAACTCAACCACCATGTTTAAAGTGTACTTTCTCTAATAAAAAGATTTGCATTAGGTTTCTTTTAAGATCAGCTTTTTTCTTTCTTCTTTTCCCTCTAAATTTTTCTGTCCTCTGGGTTTTTCGTTTGTTTGTTTTTGTTTGATTGTTGTCTATTTATTTATTCACTTATTTAGTTGTTTTACATCCTGGCTGCAGTTTTCCCTCCCTCCTCTCCTACCAGTCTTTCCCCTTCCTAGTCCCCCACTCAGTTCCTACCTCCCAATCCACTGCTCCTCCATCTCTGTTCAGGAAAGGACACATCTCCCATGGAAATCAACAAAGCATGGCATATCAAGCTGCAGTAAGACTAAGCACCTCCCTATGTATCCAGGCTGGTGGTGTCCACTGGTTTTAGATGGCTTTCTGTTAGAGGAGTGCAGTTAGAATTGTATTCTATTGTTTACTCTGCAAGTCTTTGCCTTCAATGAGAGTCACTTTAACTATATTTTATTATCAATCATCTGGGATTGTTTTGTTCATTTCAAGAAATGCAATTGTTTTCTAATATAAATATGCTGTTGAATCACTCACCTTTATGTTTTACATTTGTTTCTTTCACATTTTCTAAATATTCTTTTGTCTCTATTTCTATCAGAATATGGCTTGCTACTTTTTGTGATCTAGAATTATATAATTTGCAACCTGCAATGATCAGTATTTATTGTTGCTTCTTGTCCTGCTGGCCCTTGCTCATAGCATTTGGTTTTCTTTTGTATTCAGGGGCTTTAGAGGGGCACATTTGTTGATGCAAAAACATTCATGAAGTTTTTTCAGAACTAGATGAAATTACCTTCAGGACAAATTAGCTTTCTTTCTGAGGTCAATGTCAGCCTGAAAATTCTTCAAATCACATGCACAGTTTGAGAATACTGGGAGGTTTGGGGGTCTTTACGGTAATTGCAAGAGTTGTGCTCTTGAGAAGTATTTATGGTCATTTCGTGGGGTGTGAGTTGTGTGCCAATTCTGGATTAGCAGAATGTTATACAGCGGTGTGTTCCTTGGATTTTGCACTGTCTGAAGCATGCATGTGCCAGCCTGTTTTATGCCACGGGTGGAAGCGGTATTCAGTCCTCAGCAGGCACCAAGTAGATGCCAGGGCTGTGAGCTAAGCGTTCTCACCGTCTATAACCAGGAGCAGCAAAAACCAACTTCCATTTTTGTAAGCTATGCAGTCTCTTTGTGGTGGAAAATGGAGTCAAACAGTCTGTATCTTCTTGATGATATAGCTAATGTTAGGAGAGCCTGAAACATACTCCCCATCTTTAGATCCAGGGCTTTGGCTTCTGTCCCAATCTCTCTTTAATACCACCAAATGTGAAGCCCAGATCTACTTAACCAAAGCCTTGCAGGCATGCATTTGTGGCTTTGACCAGAATACCTAAGATAGTAACTATAGAGAGGAAACATTTATCTTAGCTTTTGGTTCCAGAGGACTCACTTTCTAATCTTTGTCACTGCCTGCTCTGGTTCATGGTGGAGCAGACTATCATGACAGCAGGACCATGTGACAGGGATTATTCCCTTCTTGTGGTCAAAAAAGCAGTAAGATGGAGGAAGTCCTGGTCAAGACACACTTTCTCTCCAAGGATACACCCTCGGGGACCTACTTCCTCAGTCAAGTCATACATCTTATAGTTGATAGCCACCAGCTAAGGGAAAATAATAGTAACAAATATTAATAAGTTTACTTAGCTTTCTTTTCTCTTGTTCTTTCCATGCAACTCAGCCTGACTCCAGCTCCTGAGCTCAACCAATGCTGCTCCCTCTGTTTCTTGGACACTAGTTCTACAGGACTCTGACACCATGCCTGGCTCAGTTAGTGACATCCAACTGTTGCTATTAGCCACATGCCAAGTACATGCCATCTCATTTAATCATCAAACCCTATGAAAGGAATAATTTTCCAGAAAAACAATTGTAAACACAGAAAAGATAAAGTGCATAAAGTCACATATATAATCAGTGACATAAATAAAATTCCCCTTGATATCATAACTTAAATCCACAATCTTTATTATAAGACTTTATGTATATATATTAGCTTCTGTAGAGCAATTATATTAAAATGTGGGAGGGTAGCAAACATACAGCTAATGCTGCGAACATTTGACACTCCCAAAAAGCCAGGTAAATATGTTTGTATTTCCATTTTGTAATGAAACTCTTCTTTGTTTCAGAAATTGGTTAGCCTCTTCAAAAATTTAGGCTCCAGAAACTTCACAAATTTTATATTTACAATCAGAAACATACATGGTAAGGTAACCACAGTCATATGAAGTTGTTTTTTAATTTTAATAGTGTAAAATAAAGTAAATTTGTTTTTCCACTTTACTATTTTACTGTGGAACAATGGTCTGGTACCCTGTAAAGATTTGTTACATGTATTGGTTTACATGTAACAAAAATGCTGATTGGCCAGTAGCCAGGCAGGAAGTATAGGCAGAGCAACCAGACTAGGAGAATTCTGGGAAGAGGAAAGGCTCAGTCTGCAGTCATCACCCAGACACAGAGGAAGCAAGATGAGAATGCCTCGCTGATAAAGGTACCAAGCCATGTAGCTACCACAGACAAGAATTATTGGTTAATTTAAGATGTAAGAATTAGTTAAAAAGAAGCCTGAGCTAAAAGATCAACCATTTTATAATTAATGTAGACCTCTGTATGTTTCTATGGGACTGAACAGCTATGGGACTGGGCGGAACAGAAACCCCTGTTAACACTATTTTAAATCTGTTCTTAAAGGATTATTATTTATAGGCAATCATGCAATGAACAATTCCAAAGGAAATCTTATCAAGCAAAGCTCAACTATTACATACAAAGGAAAAGGTCTGAGTTATCAACTCAAGAGAATAACAGTTGCATAGGGTGAACTACTATGAATTGTAAACAGAACCAAAGTTACAGATCATGGAAAAGAGTAGTGATATGAAATACTGATATTATATTCATAAATATAGCAACCTTTAAGGTGTTAAAATTAATTAAAACACATGTGCATGCATGATTAAAAAATTAATCGTCCTAAGAATTTGACACCTACCAAAACTACTCATTATTTTAAGAGTTAAGAAGAGTATAAAGTATAAAAGTTCGAGCAAATTTTCCAAACTTTCCCTCAAATCCTAAAATACCAAGATATTTGGATTACTCTCTGCCATTTGGCTAGCAATTAAATTGGAATTACTTTGAAATCAGTTGTTGTCAACAAATTCATTAGTTTCCCAAGAATTGGTCAATTGTTTCTTTTTTAGAAACACATTAATAAAGTTGACTGAAAGAAGTTGGATTGGGTGCATGTTGATTGAAATAACTGTTGTTTTCCTTGAAATGTTAAGGACCGGATCCTGAAAAAACTCATATCAGTGTGTCTAGTTATAACAAACCTAAACAATTTCACTTTTGAGCCTTCTGGGGCAGAGTCGTGGTCTTCTTCATGCAAAGCAGGTACTCTTGACCTGAGCTCTGCCTTATCTCTTAAACACTGACCTCTTTTTTGTTTTTTGGTTGTTCAAGACAGTTTTTCTCTGTAGCTTTGGAGCCTGTCCTTGAACTAGTTCTTGTAGACTGGGCTGGTCTCAAGCTCATAGAGATCTGCCTGCCTCTGACTCTAGAGTGCTGGGATTGAAGGCGCGTGCCACCACCTCCCAGCTTAAACACTAACTTTTAAATTACACTATATACCATAAGTCCATAGCATAACTTTTGTTGGGTGCATTGCTTTCCCTTTGGCTCTAGAACTTTCTCTTTGGACTTTAGCAGCTTTGCTAAGTAGTATGCTTACCTTAAAAATAAATACTGCAGGGCATAGAGGGCTGGATCAACAGCTAAAAGCACTTGCTGATTTTACAGAAGAATTTGATTTGGTTTTCAGAACACACACGGCAGTTAGTTGTAATGCCAGTCACAGGGTATCTGATACCCTCTTCTGGCTTCTGTAGGCACTGGACATACCTATGGTACACATATAGCCATAAAGTCACTCACACATACACATAAAATAAATAAATGAATAAGTGCTAAGGTAGACCTTTGAATACAAAATCTAGTTTTGATTTAAAAATAAACAAACTATCAAAAAATATAGGCCAGTGAGATAGCTGAACAGGGGCATGTATGTTCCTTTCCCCAAAGCTGAGAACTCAAGACAGACCTCTGATATTCACATGGAAAAGGAGAGAAAAGACTCCCATAATAGTCCTCTGGCCTCCCCTTGCAGGTTTTATATGTGCACACGGATACAAATAATATTTACAATAATAGCAATAATAATGTTGAAATATTATCTTAAACAATTTTTAAAAAGTAAACGTAAGTATTATTTCAGTAATCTAAAGAGCCAATATTATAGCTTTATAAAGAAAAAAAAAAAACACAAACCTGATAGGAAAGCCTTGAAAGAGCAACAACTTCCGGTGATGAACCAGATAATCTCAAAAGACAATCTGATGTTACCCTAACTTCAGGAAAATTAAGAAAATTTATGCTTTGAGTTTTAGTCTTTGGTACTTTTAATAAGGAAGTTACTAAATGACTTTGATTGATTCCTATTGAGATACCTATCTATCTATCTATCTATCTATCTATCTATCTATCTATCTATCTATCTGTTTCTCTCTCTGTGTATACATGAGTCTATATGTCTGTCTGTGCTCACACACGTGTATATGCATGTGCTGATTCAAAACTGGATAGTAGTGACTTTCCCTGAGATCTAGCAAAATGGCACTACTGTGGTTTTTTCCTGGCCAAAAAATAAAAAAAAAAGAAAGCATTGGAACTCAGAACTTACCCAGCCTAAGCCAATCTTATCCCAGCAGAGAGCAGGTGCAGGGGAGAAGGGTGTTTTCCCAAAATGTATCCCTGTGCCCGTGGGAAAAACAATTCCTTTGTTGGGACCTCCAGATAAAACGTTTTTGCACCCCAATAAACCTCTTCACAGACACAATAATCCGAATCAGACCAAATCAAACCAAATTCTAAAAAGCCCAGGTTTAACAAATACCAGCACTCCCGGGTGGTCAGGGAAGGAAGACCAAAAAATATATATATATGCATTTGTTCTCTGGGTTGCTATTTAAATACCCTGTGGGAGTGGTCTTGAACATCTCTGAAAAAGGGTTATTGTCTGACAGGCTTTCTTGGGGGTGGAGTCTGGACTGAGGCAACTGCCAGGAAAGGGGGCTTGGGATGGGACTTTCCACCCAAACATTCCAGATTTTTTGGATATATGCATGCCAGGGACAGAGGTGAAGACTTAACAGATTCCAGAGTCTTTGGGTATATGGATGCCAGGGGTAGAGTGAAGCCATAACCCAAACACTCACCATTAAGAATAACAGTTCATGGATCTTCATTTTAATATCTACCAATTGAAGTAGGAAAATACATTTTAATTTTTTCATTTTATTTCTGTTAGAAGGACAATGCAGTATTGTTTTTCTTTTATTTTCTTTTTTCTTTTCTTTACTTTTAAAACAATCTTATTTTACATAGTAATCCCAGTTTCTGCTTTGTCCTGTCCTCCTTCTCCCTTCACCTTTTCCCCATTCCACACCCCCTTCCCATCCATTCCTCAGAAAAGGTGAGGTCTCCCACTGGGAGCCAACAACGTCTGTGACATCATTTGAGGCAGGACTAAAGCTGTCTTCCCTGTATGCAGACTGAACAAGGTATCTCTCCATAGGAAATGGGCTTCAAAGAGGCAGTTCAGACACTAGTGATAAATACTGGTTCCATTGCTAGTGGCTCCACCAACTGCCCAAGACACACAACTATCATCCACATTCAGAGGGCCTAGTTTGGTCTTATGCAGGTTCTCCAGCTATCAGTCCGGAGTCAGTGAGCTCCCACTTGCTGGGGTCAGCTGTTTCTATGGGCTTCCCCATCATGGTTTTGGTCCATTTGCTTCCTTCCTATGACTGGACTCCAGGAGTTCAGCCCAGGGCTTATGTGTGGACCTCTGCATCTGCTAACATCAGTTACCGGATGAAGGTTCTATGATGACAATTAATATAGTCATCAATCTGATTACAATGGGAAGGGTAGTTAAGGTACCCTCTTCACTATTGACTAGATTCTTAGCTGGGGTCATCCTTGTGGATTCCTGGGAATTTCCCTAGTGCACGGTTTCTTGCTAACAGCTTAATGGCTCCCTCTTTCAAGGCATCTCTTTCCTTGCTCTCCCTCTCTGTCCTTTTACCCCACTTGACCTCCAAGATCCCTCATGCTCTTCTCCCCACTCCTCTTCTCCCCTCTCTGCTCCCCTACTGCCCTCCCCCCTCACCTACAGTCTGCAGTATCTTTTTCAACTGCAGGTTTTTTGAGAGAGATAGAGGTCAGTGAAGTGAAGTCTTGAGACTTTGTTTACATGGTATGGTCTCAGAATTCCATGAAACTAGTGAGCTGCAACATATGGTCGCCCCAAGAACAGCTTCTAGACTGACGATTGCTGTACATTGTCTGCAACATATAGATGCTAGAAAGGTCACCCACAAAAATGTGGAAAAATTGTTTTTATTATGACTTTCCCAACATCTTTTTTGACTTCATGCACCTAATACCTGCTCAGTATCAGTTCAAATTTTTCATCATCTTGACAACCACCAATATCCTCAACATTTTTTATAATCAATGTTAACTGGATTTTCTTATCTTCAAATCAATGTATACTTTCTCAAAACCATCACATCTGAAACTGTGAAACCATTGTGAGTACACAGCATTGCATAAGAAATGACAATAAAAAATGTAGTGATGAAATATTAAGCCTCCTGGCCATAAAAGGACAGTGCATCCAAGAAAATCCTTGCTAGGAAAGAGACACTGGTGAAATCTTTGAATTTGAGTGAGATGTTGACTGAACATTCATAATGTAGCATACGTGAATTAGGAATACTAATTTTATATTTTCAAAGTTTGACCAGTTATTGTCATACAGAGCCAAGAATGCATCAATGTGCTTGTTCTAAAAGTCAGTGTTGCATGAACACCTGTCCATCAGCCATTTTAGCGTTCTGTTGATAATGTTCTTTCCTTTAGATTGGGCCTAGTTCTTTAGTACTGGTTAGCCTTGAACTTTAAAAATCTTTCTGTCTAAGACTCCAGCATTCTGAGAATATAGGAGCATACTACCTTGTCTGTTTAAGCTTTTAAAGTCAATTACATTCTTATTTCAAATAGAGAAGTACCTATGCTTGACAATCTGTTGTTTGGCTGCTTAGACCCAATCTTATTCAAGACTTTACAGGAAATTTGTTAGTTTATTCAAGTAAAGTTACAGTCCACTGCATTATCAGGGCTCCAGAAAGAAGGCTCAACATGGCCATGCTCATACAGGAGGTTCAACATGGCCATGCTCATACAGGAGGTTCAACATGATCATGCTCATACAGGAGGTTCAACATGATCATGCTCATACAGAAGGCTCAACATGGTCAGGCTCATACAGGAGGCTCAACATGGCCATGCTCAGACAGGAGGCTCAACATGATCATGCTCATACAGGAGGCTCAACATGGCCATGCTCAGACAGGAGGCTCAACATGGACATCCTCAGATTCCTGGCCTTATCACTTATTCATCTTGACCGACAGATATTTCAGACAAATCTAACCTGTTGTTTTCCAGGAAGGTGTTGACAAATAAAAAAGACTGAGGATTTTGAAAACTTTGAAGACTTCTCCAAATAGCTTCCATGGTGTTAGAAGACTAGTTGAATAAAACATTTGAAAAAGAAGGTAAGGAATATAATTTATTAGGTTCTAAGACAAACAAAGGGAACCAAACTCAAGAAAAAGAAAACATAGAAAGTTGATAGCATGGTTGGCTGTAAACTGTAACAGATTTGCTCATTGTAGAAGGATATGTCAATGGAAAGACACCTTTGAAATTCTAGGGAAAAAAAAGGAATGTTGAGACTTAGGGATTAATCCAAAAGTAATAGCACTTAATCTGCCCAGAAGGAGTGCTATACAGACATAAGAATAAAGGATATCCAGAGTGAGTGCCGTACAGACATAGGAGAATGGATGAAGTTTGGTATTGCCTCTACTGAAGCTAAACTTCATGGAGAACAGAGTTTCAGATGTGGGGGAAAGAGAAGACTGGATGCACAGTTGGTCAACCACATGTCTTACCCTCCAGGACAAGTCTCATAATGAGGAGGGAGTGCAAACCAGACCTTGTTTCCTGTCATCACACTATGACCTCCAGTGGAGGGAGCTGAATCTTAGCCCTACTGATTTACAGTTTACCTTCCCCCTTTCAGAAAAGGATGGAGTCAGGGTATAGAAAAGGACAAAATATGAACAGACAATTTAATGACTAGGTGACTCTATTAAAAAGATGTGATAAAAGCAAAATAAAAATGTGATTAGGTGAACAGACACACTAAGGTGTGGAGGTATGCACCTTTAAAAATGTTGGTTATTGGTTCCATTGCATGGAGTTGGTCTTACATCCAATCAGAAAGTGGGTGGTTACTCCCATAACATTTGTGCTACTACTGTGTATATATAAATTCATGCAGTATACCACTGGGTATATCTCGTCAGGCCAGTCACTGTGGTAGCTTACACAGGTCACAGCTGAATGATATCGAGGTTTATTTTTCTCCTCCAGCAATGTGCAAAGCACCTTGAAAGCTAACCAATAGTCATGAAGCTTCCAGTGAATACCAGTTTGGTTTCTAGATAGGAAGACTTACTATAATATGGGCTTTACATTCTATGAGCCGAGTCATGGACTGAATATAAACCAGAGAGAGAGAGAGAGAGCTGAACAAAGAGTTAATTACTCTCGGATTATTAACAGTAGCTGGAATGTGATCAGCTGCCTGGAGATTTTTCTGCTACAACTTCTCCACGATGATGGACTGTAACCTGAAGCTATAAACGGTAATAAACCCTTTAAACCCTTTCTCCTTTAAGTAGCTATTGTCAGAGTGTTTTTTATCACAGTCGCCAGAAAAGAAACTAAGACATATGCAATGCGTTGTAACCACAAAGCAAGCATGTGCTGTGGCTTGTTTGTGAACTCATGCACACTCAGAAAGTACAGCCTGCTTTTCTGCATAATCACTAAGCTGATCTTTTTGATACTTACAATTGATGACATACTAATTGTGTAACAAGTAAATAGACAATGAAGCAAAAATTACTCCCAATTTCACAAAAAAGACCCTCACAATTTATATAACCCTAGCGAATGTTTTAACTAAAGTGATAGAATGAAAATATTGGCTGTGACTAAGTAAAATAAATTATTTTTTAAATGTTTTCTTTTCTAAAAATATTTTCAAATTATTTTGCCATATGTATGTATGTATGAGCACCACATGCATGCTTGGTGACTGAGGAGATGAGAAGAGGTTTGGATTCCCTATGACTGCAATTATGAACATTTGCAAGCCACCATGTGTGTGCTGAACAACAAACTTAGGCTCTCTACAAGAGCAATGAGTACAGTTAATCACTGGGTAAACTCTCTGTCCCCATTTTTTCTTTTGTAAAAGCTTTAATTTATGTTGTAAATTAAATGATTGAACAGATAACAATCACTTCAAGAGAAATGGAGTGTTACAATTTGATTGTGAAGTGCCCAGCATCAACTCAGTGTGTGGGACACTTAGTTCACAAGCTGGTGGCAATGTTGAGGGAAGTCATAGAAGTTGAAGGATATGAAGCCCAACTGGAGAAAGTGGGTAACTGAGGGTGGGCCATGCAGCTTTATAAACAGACCCTACTTCCTGTTCATTCTGCTTCCTGGGTGCAGTCTGATCAGCCAGCCTCTTGCCTTTCAACAACAGAACATAGACCATCTCCACTGTCCTTAAATCTTCCCACATGGCTTTTTTCAAACAATGTCATCCCTGGGCCATAGTCAATAGAAAGCACTGACCTGTGTTTTAAAGCTGTAAAGGTTCATTTTCTACTAGAATGGCATGTGCATAGACTAACACAGCATGTTTCATCATGCTCCGAGGACCTAGTCATGTTCCTGCACATATCAATCCTTTTGTACATATATAAACCCTATAGTGGGCTAATTTCATATTGATTTTTTTCTTTTTTACACAGGCTTTCATGCAGTCCAGGCTAGCCTCACACCAACTGTATAATTGACGGTGAGCTTGTTCTTAGCACATTTCTTATGCTAAATGAACCTGAATATGAATAAATGAACCTGTCTTTCACAATTTTACATTTAAAGTTGAGATGTCCTCCTGCCTCATCTTTCTGAGTGCTGGGACTACAGACATGCAGCATTTTGTCTAACTTCTACAGAGTTATCAAAGTCAGGACTTCTTACTACTAAATGAATTACTTCAAAGCCCATCATTAAATTTTCTAAGTTTCTATTTATACACACAAAGATAATGGGAAATACACAAAATATTTAAATTATTTTTAAAAAGGGTTACCATTGCACCTCACAGTAACTGAATTAGTTATTTGTCTCAATGGTGTAATGAAATACTCAACAAAGGCAAAGGAAGAGAGAAAGGAATGCATTTTGGCTTGCGGTTCCAGGGTACAGCCCACTGTGGCAGAGAGGTTACATGGTATCTGCAGTCAAGAAGCAGAAGGGTATGAATCTCTTACTCAACCAACTTTCTCTTTCTTATGCAGTGTAGGATCCCAGTCTAGGGTATGATGTCTGCAACTTTTAGAGTGAGTCTTACCTCCTCAAATGGCTTATCTGAGATATTCCATCACTGGCATGGTTAAAGCCTAGCCTAATCTAAACAATCCCTCACCCATGCACCAGGCTCATAAGAGACTTCAGATCCTGTCAAGCTGACACCAACCATCACACTTCTCTTCATTCCAATTAATCCATTCTGTTAGGTCATGGAGAAGAAAAATGAGAAGGAGAGCTACAACTGAAACAGAGTGTTTAAGACATATCAGTTAGAAAAAGCAATGCCACCTAAAATAAATGGAGAATTTCTAGACAAATAAGAAAAAGTATAGTTGAAAGGTGAAAAACTTGAAGAAAAAGAAACTACACAAAATACGGGAACATATAGTCAGCAAACTTCTAAAAGGTGATCGCCATAATCAATAGTAAGAAAAATCAAACCAACTGTGCAGGACAATCTTAGAAGCTGAACAGGAAAATGTTCAATCTCTAGGATCATTTAAAAGCATGAAAACCCAGAACTCTCATGTCACTAACGGAAGCATGAACTGGTACAGCCTCTTTGGGGAGCGCTTGGTGTTATCGCATTTGTCACACCCTGGTCCTGTCGCTTTCGCTGTTTATCATGTTTAAGAATTGTAAATATCATCTGTATGGCCCATTTATTTCATTAATACCTTACCAAAATGAGTGCTTGCATCCATGGAAATAAACAAAGGAGAATTTTTACAGCAGTGTGTTCATCATAAAGAAAATTTTAGAAACAACCCAAATATGAACAAATAGTAGAATTTGTGAAAAGTACACAGATAGGACAGAAAGAGGTGAAACCATTTTAATTCATTTGCCTGAAGCAGCAGACGAGGAAGAATGGATAATTACTAAATACAGTAATATGGACTTATGCAGACATAATATTGTCAAGTCTGAACAAACAAAGCTGTATACGTATGATAAGCATACGGAACTCAAAAATTTCCCAAAGAATTCTTTACCTGTTTTTGTACTTCAGGGCATATAAGACATTTCAACTAATAAACCTTATTGAAAGTTGCAGTTAATTCTGTTATCTGTTTAAACAGACTGAAAACGAACATGATGGTTTTGGGCAGAAGGAAATTTAAATATAAGTTTGAAATTTACTAGTCTATCTAGTTGAGCTTAACCACAATAGGTTCTCCTACTTCTACAATTAACAGCATTTTTAAGAAAGCTCAACTTTAAATATGAAATACTAGGAAGGGCTAATTTGCTCAAACTTTATAAAAACATAGTACTGAGAGATAGTACACAGTAGCTCACACCTATTAACAAGCACCTAGAGACTGAGGGAATAGGACTGCTGTGAGTTCAAGGCATCTTGGGCTATTTAGAGAGATACTGTGTGAAATAAATATGCACTAAAGAAAGTATATGGAAACAATTATAAGTAAAAATAAAATTTAAAATTGCTTTTTATGAGTAAATACTTACATAATCATCAACTGATTTTGTTGTACCAAGAGTGAAAATCTATAGCTTTTGTTTTCTATAACTGAAAACATTTCACATGTGTTTCAGAATTGGGCGTAGTTAATACAATATGGTCATTAAGTAAACTGTAGAAGCTACAAATGTTGTTAAATACTTTTTCATTCCTGATACTACAAGAAACAGATGCAATTTCTTGAGAAGACAATTTTGGGGTTACTTTTTATGTTTTTACCTATAGACATATGTATAAAGCTGTCTTATGGTGGTCATTCATTGAAAACATAGAATATAGTATTGCATGCACTCAAAATGGCAGGAAATAGAAATGAGACAACAAGTCTACCCTCCCAGACACAGAAGACAGACTGTATGAAGACAGTCTGTATGAAGACAGACACAGAAATATCATCAGAATGCACTGATGAAATTGGGTCAGAAATAAAAACCCTATGCCAAAGTTTATAAAACACATCTCCAGCCCAAGGAACTTGAAAATGTAGCCACAAAGTCAAACTTATAGCAACATTAAAAATAAAGCTTACATTAAATTCTCTAAACATTTAATTCATAATACCTGAAGCTCAAGTATCCTACATTTCAAAGTCAGTATAATCACTTCCTTGCAAAGTCTCTATTGTCCTTTCAGTGCTTATGTGTGTCTATATATACAGGATGCTAAATAATCAAAATGAAAGACAGGAGGAAAATGGGGTGAGCCATGTTCTTTAATCCCAGAGCTCCTTGAGAAATTCTTGATAATGATTTCAGGCTTGAAAGGACTTCCATAGCATGCCAGGGCCGCGACGGGTGAGCCACATCGCAGGAGTTTCAAAACATCTGGTACACTTACTTTCTGACACAAACCAGATCTCTCCCCATCTGCTTTGCTTCACGGTGATCACTCATTTTCTAAGCTAGATGTCCTCCACAGAAACCATAAACAGATCGTATATTACATGATAATGATTCCTCATGGATGATAACACTGAAAGAAATCTATTTGCTTGTCAGGCTTACTCCATAAGGTTGAAAATTCAAAATGTAAGGAATAACTCAACTAGGAAATGAGTTCAATGTAAATTTTAAACATTTACTTAGGGCACCTGGCATATATTTCCATGCAATATTTTTTCTGAACTTATCTTTGTAACATAATATTAACTAAATTTGAAGGATGCAAGCAATATATTTTTCAAACTGTATTTAACAGCACCCAAGATGCACTGTGGAAAGGTCCAGAATTAACGAAGCTCTTCAAGCGCTTCCTCTATCAGTTCTCATGGTTATAATTTGTCTTTCATGTTAAGATGTGATTTTTATGGTACAAATGTCACAGAAAACCTTACTTATGAGCTCTCTCTTGGCCAAAAATAATAATTTCAGAAGCATTCTTTGAACCATCAATAGTTGAAATCTGAGCCCTGAGGCCTTGCAGTTCACACACTTGAGGATTTTTTGTGATGATCAGATGATGTGGTGCAGTGAGTCTGTGCTACTTTTCTGTATTAATGTCAACAATATCTTGGACCTCAGTCATTAAACACATAATGAAGGGCATTGTTGGGCCTGAGTTCAATCTCTAGGGCCCATATAAGCACAGTGAATGTCATGGTGCATACTTGAAATCCAATTTCTTAGCAGGGGGAGGCAAAGACATGCCCAAGATTGCTAGCTAGACAGGCTACCCTACTTGGTAAGACCCAGACCAGCAAGAAGGAGTCTCTGCATCCTAAGAAATGAAAGATGAACTGTCTCAAAAACAACTCCTAAGGTCGACCTCTAGCCTCCCATGTATACACTCCCACACATTCACTTTCACACATAGGAATGCACAAGCACACACTCAAAATGATAAAAATAAAGGGCATTATTACTATACTTTCAAAAATATTTTTGATCTCCATATAGTCAAACAGATGCCATGACAAGATCCAGTAGAATAAAATATGTTTGACAAATTCCTCACCACGTCTCAAATATATCCCATTCAACATTTTGTTTCCTAGCCTAAAAGAAAACTTAAGATTTAAGTATTTTGTGAGGAAATGAGTCACTGAGTAAAATGGTTCCTGAATTAACATGCAGACCAGATTCTGATCCCCTGAACCTGCCTAAAGCCAGCTGTGGAGCACACCTGCAAACCCAGCTCTCCAGAGTGAAATAAGAGGTAGACACATGAGAATCACCGAAGGTTTGGAGGCCAGCTGGCCTGGAGTGTGCAGAAGGAAACAACAAGGTGGAAGGATAGGATGGACTCCACGACCTGACCAACCTCCCCACACTATAGCATATGCACACATAATAACATTCACACACATAAATGTGCATACACACATGCACTTATATCATGCACACAAAGAAATTAACAAAATAGGATTTATGGGTCTGAATAAAATAAAGGGTAATTAGGAATGTATAATTTGATCCTTGAAAGAAGCACATTCTTTATAATGTAGAAGATGCCAGAAAGAAACAACATCAAAAGTTTTACATTATTCTTTCCTGTTCTCTGGTTGAAATCTAACCTCCAACTTCCTCTTTAGAGTCAAATATTGGAAAGGATTATTTATAGTCATGCAGAGAGTACAATGACCCCTCACACTATCTCGTTTGAATACACCCCCCTTTGTTGCCATTTAGCTCATAGTCAGACCTAAACCTGCTGGAGTTTGACATTAAAATGTCCCCCAATTCAATGTGTTGGAGGCAGGTCCCAAGAGCAGTGATATTGAGAAGTGCTTGGAGTTTCAAGGTAGGAATCTCAATGATAACTCATCAATTGCATGAGGAAATAATGTCCAAAGGGATCGTGGTTTTTCAGCCTCTTGCTGTTTTGCTTGGTTGACCTGAATTAACTGTTTTTTTTCTGTATTCTTCTACTATGATCTAATAACTCCAGAAGACTAATAACAATACAGCTGAATGGACAGAGAGGACCAAATTGAACATTTCTCTTTATCAAGTTCATTATCCCAGGCCCTTGTCAATGTGATGGAAAGCTACCTCACTATTCTCTCCCTTCTTCATACCATATATACTACTTCTACTGTCAGTTATAATCATATCTAAGATTTTAATTAAAATCTCCACAGATAGCTTAAGGAACCTTCAGTTAATTTGGTTTAAGTACTCACGTACTATCTAATAAACACATCAACTTTATGTTTCACGCTTTTTGTCTTCCAACTGTCCTGAGACCCCTAGATCATTGCTTTCCTTTACAATGACAACAGCAACAACAGCAGACCAGAAAACAAAGGGTTATTCCATTTAATACATGGGAACACTGACAGAACTTAGAAGGTTTCACAGAAGGTAAAAGAGAATAGGACCTCAAACACTGAGTATAAGCATCCCCCTAATTCAGAGGATGTGGAAAACCCCTTCATTAGAGCAAAAGCGTCATCCTTATCTGAGAAAAATGGGAAATTGACTCCTAATGTCTTTGCTTTCCTTATAATCACAACCATAAAACATTATCTAAAAACTAAGAAGGAATTTTTTTACTGGAATTTTTATGCAAGATACGAGAAACTTGGAAGAGTTTCTGGGTGATTTCCACAGCCTGTATGAGCACAGGGCTGGATAACTTGATAAGAATCCAGTTTTCTCTGTGTTTACAACTTTCTCCATTAGAACTGCATTACTTGGTTAAGTAAAGGTAGTAAAAGTAAGGACTAGAGGAACAGGTAAATGTTCACAAACTCTTATCCATGACCGGAAAATCCAAAATGTCCTGAAAATCATATCTTCTCCTTGTTCTTTTTGGCTACAAACCAGAAGCCTGATTAATTTATCTATTGTATGTTTATTCAAACTAGGGTAAATATACTATGACTAGTGGCATAAATCTATTGAGTTGAAATATGGGTACTATATTGGTCTGCATTAGAGCTGTTAGATATATTTTGAAAAATTGTTCAGAATCATGATTTGTTTCAGGGTTATTCATAAGCAATTCTAGATTCAACATAAGTATCCATTCAATTTGGAATTTGGGCAAAAATTTTAATTTTTCATAAGTTTCAAATCCTGAGAAATTATGCTACACATATGCTGAAAATAGAAAAGTATCACAGAGAGCCTGTCGGCATTGCATGGAGACTCACGTAAGCAAACCTCACTCCTTCCTGAGTGTCCATCTCCTCAGGTCACAGCAAAGACCTACAGGTGCTGGCCAGGACAGCACCTTCTCCTGGAACCTCTCTTTCCCTTTGCAACTTAGCAATCCCGGACCACTCCCCCCAGGGATACTTCAGTCCAGGTGGTGCAGAGACCCAGATAGGCTGTTGACACTCAGCCTCCCAGCTCCCCTTCATTGCTTTCATTTAGGTTACCCCAGAGCTTGGCAGATGCTTGCCAGTTATTATTACCTCCTACCAGCATTGACTGTCACTTTGGAACTCACCCATCCCCAACACGCTTGACATAAAGGACTCTCTAGCTACTACAGAAGGCTGAGAGACCCAGGCCACACTCTGCGTTTGAGACTCCTCAGAGCCTTGCCAGCTGCCTGACCAGGAATCTCCATTTGGCCCCTTCCCCTTCCATTTTATTTTCTTTTTCTTTTTTTGGGGGGGGGAGGTGTGTGTCTCAAAACAGGGTTTCTCTGTAGCTTTGGTGCCTGCCTATCCTGGAACTAGTTCCTGTAGACCAGGTTGGACTCAAACTCACAGAGGTCCACCTGCCTCTGTCTCCAAAGTGCTGGGATTAAAGGCATGAGCTGTGTGCCACCACCGCTCAGTTCCCCTTCCAGCTTTAAGACACAGTACTAGTCTGTATTGCCAAAGAAATCTTGATTCATACTACTTGACCAAATTGCTGAAGGCACAAGATTTTATGTAACAAGCAGAAGACCTGAACTGGAACCTGTATCCCCAGATACCAGATAGAGGGAATTGCGATCCCAATCATGTTATAAATTATCCCCATCCTGATCATGTAAGCACCTCTAATGAAAAAAAAGAAAGACTCAACTAACAAACTAACCCCAGGTGTACAAATCTCAACACATAAACTAAAATAACAGGGAAAACCAAAATGATACATCTCATATATATATATGTGTGTGTGTGTGTGTGTGTGTGTGTGTGTGTGTATGTATGTATGTATGTGTGTATGTACACATAAATGTAAGCATCTGTCACTACTATTGTCCAGTTCAGGCCCAGCTCAGGACATGGTGCCACTCACGGTCATGGTAGGTCTTCCTGCCTCAATTATCAATTAAGAAAATCTCGCTATGGCATTAGAGATGGATCAATGGTTAAGGAGCTTGCTGTTGATCTAGAGGACTGAGTTCATTTCTGAACATATGTGTTGAACATCTCATAAAACTGCTTGTAACATCAACTTCAGAGGCTACAATACTACCTCCTAGTCTCCAGAGGCACAGACACATATTGTACACACACATATACATGCCCCCACACATACATGCACACACACACACACACACACTCACACACTCACATGCATGTCTTCACAGACAGACACACATACACATAAATAAAAAGTAATGAGATAATAATGTGAAAAAGAGAAAAATCTCTTACAGGCATGCCAACGGACTAATTCAGTCCCCAAAGATTCCTCATTGAGACTCTCTTCCTAGGTGACTGTTGATTGTGGATTCTTGGCATCTAAATGAAAGCATCACACTTGTAAGGAAGGAAAGTAGCTAAACTTACGTGTTTCTAAGGGACAAACCTACGTTATTGAGGGGTTGAAATCCAAAGACACTTATGGTCCTTTTTCAGTGGGTCTGAAAAAATATGCAATTCGTAGCCCGTCCTACAAGACACATTTTAAATTTAAATATAAATTGTTTATTACAAATTAATAACTCATTATTTACAAAAATATTTCTTTTACTTTTTGAGATTATACTATGATTACATCATTTTCTCCTTCCCTGTGGTCCCTTTAAAACCACCTGTATAACCCTCCTTGTTTCTTTCCAATTCATGAACTCTTTTTCATGAATTGTTGTGACTTACATATTACACAAACACACACATATACGTATGTATACATACATGTATACATATATACATACTGCGTAAATAAATAAATACAAACTTCTCAGTCTGTATGATGTGACTTGTATGTATGTCCGTTTTCAGGACTGACCATTTGGCATTGGATGACCAGTTGGTGTGTTCTTTACTGGGGAAGGCTGTTTCTCCTGCTCTCAGCATTCCTTAGCTGCCTATAGTTCTTTGGAGACATACTTTGAAATGCTAACACTGTTAAAACTCAAGTTGCAGGTGAGGTGGTTTTATTTAGGGGCAACAGATTGTGGAAAATTTAAATATACCTGTTTATGTTAGTATAACTTTTCTGTTCTATCTAGAGTAGTTGTAGGAGGCTGCTGAGTTAAGAAAAAACTATATATTTGAAATGATGCTGAGGATAATGAGTAAATGATTTTAAATATGGAACTTGTTTGATATGAAAGTAAATTTCAGTATTTGCTAATTCAATGATTTTTATGAATTTACAGACATATCTGAAAATGGTATAAGGAAACACTCTATGAAATATTGAAACAGATTTCTTGCATAATATTACAGAATATGATTAAATCACCTTAATGTTTGACTAGTTAAACCAAGAGTAAGTTTCATTAGCAATAAAAAGTTCATACCACAATTTGTAAAATAATCACAAAAACCATTCTAAATTATATTCTTCCAACATACAATGGCACAGAATATACATTTACATTTCAAAAGAGGTAGTGATATATGTTTTGTTTCTGGGAAGCAGCAAAATATAGAACTGTTTTTATATTCCAATCTTTGTTAGTCTATGTCTTCTTGTGGGGAAATAGAGGCCATTAATATTCACTAATGTTAAAAATGTGTGTATTTATTCCTGTAATTTTGTTGATTTTTTTCTAGGATTTCTTTGGATTACCTGCTCCCATTGTTTATTTGTCCCCAGAACTTCCTGCACATGTTTATCCTTTTCATATTGACTTATTCCTTCCAGTACTTTCTGTAGGGCTGGCTTAGTAGTGGTAGATTCTGTTATTCTTTTCTGATCATGGAAAAATGGCTTTTCTGGTTATAACAGTCTGTGTTGACAGTTGCAGTCTTTCAGGACACAGAATATATCCTTTCAGACCCTTCTTCTGGATTTCAACATTTCTATTGAATAATTCAGCTTTATTTGGATGAACTTAACTTTACAAATGACTTGACATTTCCCTCTCTCAACTCATAACACCTTTTCTTCATTCTTTGCCTTACATGTTTTAATTAGAAATTTATACGTGAATATTGTCAGAGGTTTCTGTCCGGCCCAGTTCCCACAGTCGTTAAGTCCCAAGGAAATCACACAGAGTTCTATATTAGTTATAAACTGATTGACCTAGTAGCTCAGACTTTTTATTAACTCTTATAACATATTAGCCAGTTATTCTTGTCTATGTTAGCCACGTGGCTTGGTACCTTATTTGGCGATGCAGTCACACGTGAATGGCATCTCTTTCTTCAGGTTTTGGAAGTTTTCTTCTGTGCGTTTCCTGAAAATGTTCTCTAAACCTTTGCTAGGGTTACTCCCTCTTTTCTGCCCATAATTGTGGGTTAAGTTTTTTAACTGTGTCTCTTAAACTCTTCAATTTTCTGTTCATATACTTTAAAGTTTTAATCACTGGTATTTACTGATTGACACAATTTCTCTACACTGTCTTCTATCACTAGCTCCCTGGTTTTGCTATGATCCCTCTAAGTGATGCTTTCTACTAAGGTTTTTAATTGGTTTATTAGATTTTTCTTTTCTGGAATGCTTGCATTTGGGGTTCTCCTTTAAAAAAAAACTAACTAAATTAGAATGTCTTGGATTGACTTCCTCATATCATTCAACTATTTGTCTTTGTCTTCTTTCAGTTGTTTAACCATAGTTATAATAATCCTTTTGAATTTTGTCTGTGAGATCTTCCAGGTAATTTTCAATAGGGATATACACATATACATACATAAATGTCTCAAATTTAATTCCAAATCCTTTCTCAAATCAGACTCTCATTTCCATTGCATCCACGATGCCCTTCACTCTTCTTTTTCCCACTTCTAATCTATGCCAATAGCTTATTAAAGTTGCTGAAACAGCTTAATGTCTCAGACCATGCAAGCAGAGCTACCACCTGGAGGGCCAGGGACAACCAGCTTTCCTCCTCTCATTTTACAAAGATTTATATACTCCTCTTTTTACTGAGAGTCAGACACTCACTGTTCTCCAAACCCATCTTCCATTAAAGACTAAATTATGCAATAGTAGTCATTTTTTTTGCCCTTCAGAAGCTTGAGATTTCACATCTGTATAGATTGTTACAAAAGTATTAAAATAATAAGCACAGACCCTGTTCTCTGCTCCACATGCCTTTTTATATATAAAATGGGACAGTGCCTTTAAGACCTAAGTCCCAGTGATTTACAGCATGGACTCACTACAATTTATATTGGATTTTAGATCAAGGTTTGGCAATGTTAACCTTGGCCATTCATACATTTTCACTCCTCATTTCCAAGCTCATGACAGTGCTCATGGATAGAAAGGCTCTCAGACCCCAGAGTCCCAGATATGTGGGATATACCACGTAAAATTATGTGCTAATCATGCACGAGGCATTCAAGATCCCTAATTGATCATCAGCTTCTAGAATTAATTAGAATCTGAGATAAAATGTTTCATGTCTTAAAGATAGAGAAGGGATACACTTAGCGATTCTTTTAAGAAATCGTTGGTAAATCTCCTTGGTAAATTCTTTTGGTTTGTGCTGTTCTAAAAGGAAATCATTAGAAGGGGCTGGAAGGACTCAGTGGTTCAGAGCATTGGCTGCTCTTCCAGAAAAGTTTGATTCCCAGCACCCACATGGCAGTTCACAACTGTCTTTAGAATCCAGTTCCAGGAGATCAAACCACCTCTTCTGGCCTCTGCAGTACCCCAGCATGCATATGGTGCACAGACATGCATGCAAGCAAAACATCACATCCATATAAAACAACTTTAAAACATAATTATAAGCAAGCCATTGTGAGCTTGACAGGATGGCCAGCTAAACAAGATCATCAGTTTTCTTTCTGTGGGAGCTGGAAGCAAGGCATACAACTCTAAGTTACTTGTAACCCAAGCCCTTTCTCCATTTCTAAAGTTTTCTTTCCCTTTCACCTCTATTGTTTTCTTTAAATCGGGAAATTTCTGTAACAAAAGCAGATCTATTTAGATATAAGACAAATTGACCCAGGGGCTGAGACTGCCAAGCAGCTCTTCATTGAGTTTGCTTTTCATCACTGTGCTCTCTAAGTACCTCCTTATCTATCTTTCTGACAAACGATAAGGGGGGTTCTGGACCCACTGATGAGGTAACGTTGCTGGTTATGAACAATACGCTAGAAGCTCTGGCGAGTTTGCCGGACAATCCATCAGTAAATCCAGACAGACTTGCCCAGGCTTGCTTTGATAAGAATAGAAGTTCATCTGGTGCAGTGAAACAAGCTAAGACTGGGATCCCTTGGCACACTGAGTTGTGACCTTTTGACCTTGAACATAGGCATAATGAGAAACAGAAGAAATGCTCTTGGCAGTTTCCCAGTAATAACTTATTTAAGGGTATGCTTAATTTGGGATTTCTTTTTTTGCTATATTTATTTACTTGGCAGTGCTCTGGATTCCATAAAAGCAGAAGCCAGCCCATCTGCCAGCAAACATTTGATGGATTGTCTGTCTACAGTACAGCATTTTAAGCATCAGCACTTTTGGTCAGATTGGGCAGAAGATAAAAAAATCTAGATTTTGAAGTCATTGCTGCATTGTTATATGAAAAAGCAGTGCAAGCCTCTAAAGATATAAATAGTGAAAAAGATTGAGGCCAGAAGGCCAGTAGTAAAAGGGCTGTCAAAGTGAAGCCTTGTTGGTGAGGTGCTGTAGCTATTTATGGGATGGACGAGATCACTTAGAAACGGGTCAAGGTGAAGTCAGAGTGACTGAAACAATTGTTTGTACTTTATCAGAAAGTGGTTTCCACGGAGGCTATGGATACGGCTTAGTGGGAGATCACATGGCTAGGAGGGTTCCCTTTTCCTTCTATTAGTCAAAGTGCATGTGAAATCTGTTATGAGTCAGGGGAACCTCACCCTTGCACTGGCTTCTGCTAGTGAAGTCTTTGGTTTTTTCCTGATATAATACAACTCTTGAAATATCAAATAGGAAGCAGTGATGCCCAGCTCATGGTATTTTGGCAGTGTATAAGTTTCCACTGATCATCCAGAAGCTTCTCCTTCCTGGGTCTGTACTTTGACTATGAAGAAGATTTTTTTATTGAAAATGCCATATTTCTTTTTAAATTTTTCAATCCTATGGTTACAAACTGCTCTGTACATGAGAGGTCTTATATCATAAATAGTGAACAACCCAGATTTCAACATAAAACCACACAAAAACAGACATACACACACACACACACTGACACACAGAGAGAGGAGCAGAGGGAGAAAAGAGAGAAAGACATGCATGCATGTGCTGCACATTAATTAAAGCCTAAGCGGAAAAGATAAAATTTATACGGAAAAAGGACTCTTGAGATACGGTCTCACTATGTGGCTCTGGCTAACTTAAAACTTGCTGTGCAGATCAAGGAAAATTCACTAAATTCACTACCAATGTCTACATCAGAATCTCCTAAAGAAATAGTGAAGAAAAATATCAGAAGTGCAAATATACCACCAAGAATGATAATTTCTTGCCCTGAAACAAAGAACTTTAGTCAATGAATCTTAACAAAGTTTCAAGACAGCTGGCAAGATGGCAGATATTTAAAGTTTCTAAAAATGTTAAATAACAAAGTTTCAAGACAGATAACAAGATGGCAGCTATTTAAAGTTTCTAAAAATGTTAAATAAATAAATAAATAAATAGTACACAATTCTATGGATAAATGAGGAAATAAAAAATGTTTCTGGGTTGAAGAACATAAAGCTAAATATTGTGAAAAAGAAATAAGGAAAGGTACCAAAGACATAAAAAGACTTCTTAAACTATTGATTATTCATTATTCATGATCTAAATGTAACTAAAACAGAATGCTACTTAGCACCTGCTACACAGCACAGAGAGCTAGCTGATGTGCTGTGCTAGAGGAAATTCAGGTAGATGGGAATTGTTGTTGATGAGAAAGTCATCTTGAAGATCAAATCTCTTGGGGATGGAGAGAAGTCTCAGTAGCTAAGTTAGCTGTTCTTACAGAGGACCAGGATTCAATCTCTAACACCCACATGGTGGCTTACAATTGTTTGTAATTCCAGTTCCACAGGATATGACACTATCACATAGACATACATGCAGGCAAAACACCAATCAATGCTCACGAAATAAAAATAAATATTTTTAAAACAAGAAATAAAGGTTCTACCCCAAACAAACTGAAAAGAACAAATCTCTCCTTTATATAAGCTGAATAAAATGGTTAGCTTTATTCTAAGATCATCTGTTTTTCCAGTAAATACATCAAACATTCTCTGACTTGGGAAGTCAGGGAAAGACATGGGATGTTTAGAGCAATGTGAAGATTTGCGGCCCTGAGCAATTCGACCTCCAGAGAATGGCCAGGCGAATGCAGCATGTGATACCACTCAGGGGTTAGAAGGAATAGATTGTCTGGTCCCACACAGCATGGCTGAATCTTACTTTTTTATTGGGGCAAAGTTGAAACTTCCTAAGGAAAAGGACTTAACACCAATTTAAGTATGAGCCTTGGGAGGGATATAAATGTAAGAGAAGGGCAGCATCACATACCCTAGGATGGACAAGGACTTGTCAAGAGGAAGGCAGAGTCTGGCCCTTAGTGGAATCCATAAAACAGGGTGGGTGTGTTTTGGTGTGAGCATGTGTGTATGTGCATGTGTGCCCATGAGTCTGTGTGTCTGTGTATGTGCACACTTGCTCTTGTGAATAGGAGAGTGCACACATTGTGAATTAATGCAAAGGTACCATCTACTTTTTAAAATTGTTTTGCTAGTGAGACAAATTTTAAAATTGTTTAAAATTGTTTGCTAGTGAGACAAATTATCTCACTAGCCTGTAGCTCGAGTAGGTGAGTCTGGCTAGCCCATGAGTCCTGAGTTACAAGCTGCAAGCATGTTCCCCCACACCTGGTGTCTATGGAAGTTCAAGGAATCTTTCCCAGCAACTCATGTTCTCAGGGCAAACACTTTAGTCACTGAGCCATCTCTTACACAAAACCATGCTTTCCTTGAAAAACTATGAAAAATATAGGTTGCTTTGAATAGAAAACATTTCAGAAGTTAAAAGCACATCTACATGAAGTATGTTTATTTTTTTCAGAAACACACAAAGGTGCACATAATACACATTTGGAAGTCTGTCTGTGAGAGCTAGAGCTATGACTAAAGGAAATGATCACAGAGACTTGATAGATAAATGCATTAATTTTAAAAATAAACAGGAGCATGGTAAAATGGAAGGAAAAAAATCACAAAGCCAAGGAAGATATATAGAAAATATATTTTCTCTTTGGATGACTCATTTTTACTATATGTTTCTAGATTATGAGAGCCCACAAGATTCCAGCGTAGCATTTACATAAACCAGAACCTCTTTGGCAACTTGTCATTTGGAACATAGTCACTCGCTTATCTTATCCTTGTGTATTATGCATTCGTAGAATTCGGACATCAACAACAGGAGCAAAAAGACAGAGGGGCAGCGTTGTTGATACTGGAGAGGAAATTTAATTATGTTGAATAATTAGTGCTTTATAAATACAAAATAGCTGGGGAAATTGCTTAGTGGGTAAGAGCTTGTTGTACAAGCCAAGAATAAACCTGAATTTGATCTCCAACATGTATGCAAAAAGGCCAGATACAGTAACACGTTATTTCAATCTCAGTACTAGAGAGGTGGAGACAGGAAGATTCCTGGTGCTTTCTGGCCATCTAGTGAACCCTAATAAACAAATTGCATATCAATAAGAAGGCCTGTCACAAAAATAAGATATACAATGTTCCTGGGGAAATAGCACATGAGATTGCCCCTTGTCCTTCACAAACACATACACACATACATGTACACTACACATAAAGGCATACACACAAGGAAAACCCCACGGGAAAACACAAGGCATACCACCATCTGGAATGTTCTATTTTTCCTTTTCTCTTCGTTATTTCTTTTTCAAATTTAACTTTTTTATTCATTTTTCTGTGAATTTCACATCACACACATCGATCCCACTCATCTCCCTATCCCTTCGCATCCATCCTCTACCCTTGCAACCACCCCTAGGATATAAAATTTAAAAGGAAAGAGAAAAAGAACAGAAGAGTCCCACTGTGTGAGCTGTAGGGTGACACAGTGCATCCCACGGTCCTTTAGTCCGTGTGTTATTACTTGAAGTGTTCTGCAATGAGTCGGTCTGGCTTGATGTCTCTGGCTTTTGCTACAAAATCAATATGGGGCCCTCACTGGGGCTCCTCTTAGATATCCTGCTGTTGTCATGTGTCATGGAGATCCTGTAACCTTTGTATCCACAGGACTAGCCCCTTCGTGTGTTGCAGCAGATCATAGATGGGGTAGATTATGGGATGGGCCAACTCATAGCTCTGGTTCTGGGTCTGGGTGGTGGCTGGGCTGGTTGGCCGGCAAGCACGCCTTCATCCTCAACACCAACATAAGTTCTCTAATACTCCCCTGGCTAGCTCACCCTATACAGTAAGCATCAAGGAGCAGGTCAATTCTGTTCTCATGTCCTCAGGGTTGACTCACCCACACCTACACCTGATGAGAAGCAGTACCAACTCTCTCATTCCAGTGACCTCAGCGGCAGCTCTCCCACCTACCTCAGACCGCAAGGGTGATGGGGGAGTGTCTCTCTCCCTTGCTCACACTACCATATGGTAGATAAAGGGTAGACCACAGTGTTCCATACTTATACTCTCAGGACTAGTTTACCAAAGCTTCCATCAATGGGGTCGGCTTTACTATGCTTCCCAAATGAAGTATGGGGCCCACTCTCCCTAGTTTTGAGTCTGGTGAGGAGCAAGGTCACCTTTCCCATCTACCACAGGTGGAAAGGGGTGTGGGGAAGGGCATCTTTTCCTCTCCCTCCCCTCCACATGTCAGACAAGGGGTGCATGGCCAGTTCTCCTGCTCTCACAAGCTATGGGCAGGCTCACCAGTGCCCCCACCAGCAAGGTCAGCACTTGTAGTGTCCAGGTGAGGTGCAGGGCATGCTCTCCTGGGTGACAGTGTAATGCTGGGTCAGCTCACCAGCTCTCCTGAGTTCAGGTAGGGCCAGCTCTCCCATCTGTGACAAGTGGGGAGGATGGGGGAGGGAAAGACATCTCCCCATTGTTCACACCACCATAGGACAGAGGAGGGGCAGGGTCAGATCTCGCGAGCTCACATTCTTGGGGCCAGCTTGCCCTGCACCCCTGTCAACAGGGTCAGCTCTGATGTGCTGCTAGATGAGGTGCAGGGCCTGCTCTTCTGTCTGCCACAGATAGTGAGGCGGGAAAACATATTTCCCTTGCCCTCACTAGCACATGACAGACCAGGAGGGGTAGTGTGACAAGCCCTCCTGCTCTCATTCCCTCAGAGCCAGCCTGCCCCTGCCCCCACCAGCAGAGTCAGCTCTGTCATGCTGCCCAGGTAAGCTGCAGGAACTCCTCACCCTCTCCAGTGCTGTAGCTGGCAAGGAGTAAGACACATTCTCCCTAGTGTTGCAGCCAGTGAGGGTCAAATTCAACTCTGTGCAGCCCTATCCTCTTGTTGTTCAGTTGTAACAGAAGCCAAGGACATTGACACAGGCCATGGCTGCAGCAAGGCCACAGATGCGGACAGGACCCTTGGATACAGGTCTGGCCCCAGGTACCAAATAGGCCACCCACCTCAGCCTCACATTTTTACCCTCTTTGGATCTGCCTCTCTTCACAGGACATGAACCATTCTATCTCTCTCTCTTCCATAACGCACCATATATTAATGCACCATATGCTTACTTGCCGTAATAGAACCCACCAAGTGCCAAGTGGGCTTGTATTTTCTCTTCTAGGCCCAGGGCAGAAAGCCCCAGACCAGCATGTAGGTCTTTGTCTCCCACTCAGTCTTACTGGTGCTGTGAATGTCCCTGTCTTCTATTCCAGGTCACAGTATACAGCTTCAAACAAATCATTTATCCAGGTATCTGGACTGGCAAGATGATTCTGTTGAAAGAGCATAATGGCACCCAGCACCCAACACCGGGGTGCCAGGCAGGTTCATGGGTGAGTTATTCCCACCCCAAGTCTGAGGATCTAGGGTAGAGTTTTGCTGGTCTTTCAGAGCCCAACAGGCCTAGAAATGCCAAATGGTTCATGGATGAATTCGTCTGACCCTGAGTCTAGGAACTTAGGGTAGAGCTGTGCTGGTCCTCCAAAGCCCACAAGGCCTAGAAACCCGAGCAGTTCATAGGTTAATTCTTTCCAACTTTCTTCATTACTAAGATATATATACCATGAGTCTCTCCCTTGCCAATGGATTCACTCACTGATGGCCTCCTAATGTAATGGCCTTATTGTGGGACAGTAGAATGTATGAGATGGAGCTAGTTAGAGGAACTAGGTCACTGAGGTCTATGCTCTAGAATGATATACCTGTCCCTAGTGTCCAACATACACAATCTTTGCTTCTTAGACAGCTATCATTAGAAATATCTGCAATATATAATTATAGTCACTTAACATTTCAAAGGAGAACAGACTCTGTCCATGATGTCTCATAAGATTGTGGCAGAGTTAAAGATCCCATGCCTAGTAACATCTTATGTTGAGATAACTTTTTTAAATTATAAACTGGCTTCCCACAGGGCAGGGTACCCTGCCCCCTCTTAAGGAAGCAGGGGGAGGGAGGAGTGGTAGTGGGGGAGAGGGAGGGAACTGGAAGAAGGGGTGGAAGTGTAAATTTTTGAATGAAAAATAAAAGAATATGAAAAAATAAATAAATAAACTGGCCTCTTAGCTCAGGTTTAGTACTAACTAGCTCTTATTACTTAAAATAACCCATAATTCTTACCTATGTTTATTCACATGGCTTGGTACCTTTTCTCAGTAAGGTATCTTGCTTCTTCTGCATCTGGCTGATAACTGAACCTCTGTCTTCTTCTTCCCAGAATTCTCCCTGTCTAGTCACCCCACCTATACTTCCTGCCTGGCTACTAGCCAATCAGCGTCTTATCAAACCAACACAAGTGACAAATCTTACAGTGTACTTTTTTTGTTCTTTTCAAAACAAGACCCTGAATCTAATCTCCTTTGTTTAGCTTTTTTATCTGACCATTGTCCATAACAACTTGTAACCAACACACTAAACAAAGACAAACATCCGTAATCCATTTTTTAGGAATGTGGGTATAGTTTCCTGGGTTACTTCCTGCTGACTGGGGGCACTGATAATCTTATGGGTACCCAGAGAAAATTTAAGATTATGGTCAAGTTTTGACTGAAGTATTCTGTGAGGCTGGATCGGATCTCAGCTAGCAGTTTTGAAGCTGTACTGGATGTAGAACTCAGAAGAAACTACAACAGAGGTGCTCTGAAATATTGGATCATCTGGGCCATCCATTCCCATTAGAGATTTTTCAGGTGGTATTCTCAATCAAACCTTATTTTTAGAGTAGAAAAAAAAGCCATGTAAAGATGGAAAGTACACAGAGAGTCTGGATACTGTATGTTATTGTGTTGTCTTTGAATTTTTTAACTGCTGAGGAAGGAGCAGCATCTGCTAAAACATTTGATTATAAATGATGTTGTACAATAAAAGAACTAGAGGTGTCACCATCTCAGATTTAATATCTACTATAGAGTTATAGTAAAAAAAATCTGCATGCTATTGCCATAAAAATAGACAGATGGATCAATGGAATTGAATTGAAAATGCACATGTAAATCCACCCACCTATGGACACCTGATTTTCAACAAGGAAGCCAAAATTATACAATGGAAAAAAGAAAGAATCTTCAACAAATGGTGCTGATATAACTGGATACTGTCACATAGAAGAATGCAAACAGACATATATCTATCATCCTGCACAAAACTGAAGTCCAAGTGAATCAAAGACCTCAACATAAATCCAGATACACTGAACCTGAGAGAGGAGAAAGTGGGGAACATCCTTGAGCCCATTGGAACAGGAGACAACTTCCTGCATAGAAGACCAATAGTGCAGACACTAAGACTGACAATTAATAGATGGAAGCTCATGAAACTGAAAAGCTTCCATAAGGCAAAGGGACTGTCAATAGGAGAAATGGCAGCCTACAGGATGGGAAAAGTTGTTCACCAACCCTACATCTGATAGAAGGCTGATTTTAAAAACCACCAAATTAAACTAGACATCCACAAAATTAAATATTCTAATTAAAAATGGGGTACATATCTAAACAGAGAATTCTCAACAGAATTTCAAAGATAAATAAAAATCAAAATACCTCTGAGATTCCCCCTCACCCCTGTCAGAACAGCTAAGATCAAAAACACAAGTGACAGCTTCTGCTGCAGAGAATGTGGAGCAGAGGGAGCACTCCTCCATTGCTGGTGGGAGTGCAAAATTGTGTGGCCACTTTTGGAAATCAATGATTTTTGGAAATCAATTTTTTCCAAAAATTAGGAATCAACCTACTTCAAATCCCAGCTATATATACACCACACTTGGGTATAAACTCAAAAGATACTCAATCATACCACAAGGACAGTTGCTCATTATGCTCATAGCAGCATTATTCATAATAGGCAGAACCTGGAAACAACCGAGATGTCCCTCAACTGAGGAATGGGTAAAGAAAACTGTGGTACATTTATGCAAGAGAATATTACTCAGAAGTTAAAAACAATGATACCATGAAATTTGAAAGCAAATAGATGGATCTAGAAAAATCATATAGAATGAGGCAACCCAGACACAGAAAGACAAACATGTTATATAATCACCTATAAGTGGATATTAGCTATAAGTAATAACCATGCTGCAATCCACAGTCCCAGAGAGGCCAGGTAACAAGGAGGGCTCAAGGGGGCCACTTGGATCTCCCTGGGAAGAGGAAATAGATTATGTGTGTTTACTGGGGTGAGTGGGGATTGAAACATGAGGAGCCATGTGGGGAGATTACTGAAAGAGCCAACTGGAAAGGGGTCATTTCAGGGTCAGGTAAAAATCTGGTGCAAGGGAAACTCCAAGGAATCTACAAGGATGGCCCCAACTAATACTTCTAGCAATTGTGGATATGTATCCTGAGCTGGTAATCTCCTGTGACAAGGCAAGACTACAAGTGGATGGATTAGGACACCAACTGAGCCACATAACCTTTGACCTATAGTCTGTCTGGCCTATGTAATGTCTGGCTGGTATAATGGTGACAAAGAGACTATGGGAGTGGCTAATTAATGACTGCTCCAGCCCAAGACCCATGTCACAGGAGTGAACCCAACCCTGACACTGCATGAAATACTAGGACCCAGAGGCTGGATGGTCCAAAGATCAAGGAGAGAATCAAACACAGCTGGGGGAAAATGCCAATATAATGATGCCTAACAATGTTCTGCTATACTCATAGAATGGTGTCTAACCCTACAGTCATCAGAAAGGCTTCATCCAGCAACTTGTGGAAACAGATGCAGAGACCCACAGTCAAACATTAAGCTGAGCTTTGGGAATCCTGCTGAAGAGAGGGAAAGACTGTAGGAGGCAGAGGAGTCAAGGACATCCAAGAAAACCCACAAAATCACTTAAACTAGGTTCATAAAGACTGAACCAGCAACTAGGGAGCCTGAATGGGACTGACCTAGGCCCTCTGCATAGATATGACAGTTGTGTATCTTGGTCTTGTAAAACTACTAACAGTGGGATCAAGAGCTTGTCTCTGACTATTTTACTGGCTTTTGGGACCATATTCTTCATAAGGGGTTGCCTTGTTCAGACTTAACACAAGGTGAGTTGCTTAGTCTTACTAAAACCTGATATGCCAAATTTTGTCAATACTCATAGGAGGCTGCAATATTCTGAATAGAAACAGAGGAGGAGTGGGTGGAGTGAGGCAGAGGGAAGGTAGGAGAAGGGACTGGGAGGAGAGGAGGAAGGGAAAGCAGTAGTCAGGATGTATAATTAACTAATAAATTAAATGTGAATTTGCCCCACAAATACTTGTGTTTAAGTGTGTGGTTGCCAAATCATGATGCTATTTTCAAAAGTTATAGAATCTTTGGGGATGGACTCTGGAGGAAGTGGGACATAGGGCAGAAGTTGGGTGAAGCAGTCACTGAGAATTTTAGCCTGACATGATTTGACCTGGATTCCAGTTCAACCTCTCTGAATCCTGATCTTCCCAGATACTAAAAATAAGCCATACAATAGGCTCCTAAGGTCATGAGAAGACCCACCTACTGCTATGCACTACATGTGAACCCTGGCTCCTGAAGTGTAAACCAGAAAAAAGAAAAAATAATAAAAACTCTTTTTTTCAGGATGCTTTTCTAAGGTGTTTTATGAAAGCAACAGAAATTATCTAGCAAGTACATGACTGAATTATACATTTTCTTTGATGAATATTTTTATGATTGTATATTTTATTGTTTGAAAACTTTATATACATTTGTGTATGAGAGTGTGTATGTATGTGTGTGTTTTAATCAGATACATCTATCTTACTTCTCCTCCAATTCCTTTCCTAAACTAACCTACCACCTTTCCCGACTTTATATGCTCTGTTTTAAAATCCACTAAGTCCACGTAATGCTGCCTGTATATGAACAGATGAAGGATACTCTATGAAAGCACGGGTAATCTTCCAGGGACTGTAGCATTGAGAAAAACTGACTGTCCCTCTCCCAATCATCATCAATTGTCAATAACTTCACAGCAATGGATGGAACTTCATAAATACTTCCTCCATCCATGCTTGGATTTTGTCTGGCTTGATATTGTACAGATCTTGTGAATACAATTATAGCCACTGTGAACTTCTGTGTACAATAGCTTTGTCATGTCCAGAAAATACTGTTACACAGCACATGACCATTAACCTCTGATCCTTACTGTCTATTGGCTCCCTTTGGGTGATGATCATTGAGCCTTAGAAGGAGAGATGTGGCACAGTTGAACTACTAAAGCCTAGCACTCCATTGTCTCTTAGTCTCTGCACAGTGAATGGCTGTGGGTCTCTGTATCAATGTCCTTCGCAAAAAGAAATTTTTCTGATAAGGGTTGAAATATTCAATAATCCATGGGTATAACAAAATAATCTAGGGTCCATCTTATTATCGTGTCCAATTACAAAGATAACAGAATTTAATTTACCTCTAGGGCTTATGACATAACCATCTTAAACTATATGGGTTTAATAAATATATTAGGAAAATATTGAAATATAGAAATCCCTCCCACATAAAAAACATTAGGATTAATATTGTAAAAATGGTCATCCTACCAAAAGCAATCTACAGATTAAGTTCAATCCCAGTCAACCTTCCAATGCAATTCTCCACAGAAATTGAAGGAAAAAGTTCCAAATTCATATGAAAACAAAAAGATACAGAACAGCCAAAACAATTCTGAATAATAAAATGTTTGGAAGGAAGTTATATTGCAGAGTTATATTGCAAAGCATGGGACTGGATAAAATAAACACATTCATCAATGGATTAGAATAGAGAACCACCCTATAAACCTATGCTCCTATAGACTCCTGATTTTTGAGAAATAGCAAAAATAATACACACTGGGGAAGAGACAACAATAATCCTTGTGTTTAGAGTAAGTACTTATATATATGCAGGCTCTAATTTTCAGAATTTTTCTAAGTGCTTATATCATTTAGTTGCAGAATATGATACAACCACTTCTTCAGTGAACGGGGAATGCCACACACCAAGGGATCTCCATCCAAATTCCTGCCTTTATTAAAGGGTATTCATTCAGTAATTAATTTTCCATCCCATTTCTATTCTTAGCCTTTGTGCTGGCTCTGGTGAACACTGTTGGTGTGATTACCTCAAGACTCTGTGGACTCAGCTGGTTTCTTTTAAGTGTCACTTGTGGTTTGCTGAGTTTCTCCTCAGTTTACTTGAACATCCAGAAGGCATATCTTGATATTCAGTAGAGATCCCTGTGGAATTGCTCACAAGAGATGACCACTCAGACACAGTTTATAGCCAATGAAAGCCTTTATTACAGCTCGCTGAGACTATACATAGGTATTTGGTCCCTATGTATATTCCTGACCATTTAGACTAAGGGGCTTTCAAATAAAAAACAACAATAACAACATCAACAACAACAATGAAAACACAACCTGGCATCTTGATCAGCAGTAGTAGTGGGAGGTTTAGGGCAAGCAAGCAGTTTAACATAAGTTGAGATAGTTAGCTGGATGGAGAGGTTGTATACAAGTAGGCAACTTAACAGATGGTAATATAAGCTACCAATATAAGTCAGAGGCATCTTGTCCTTGTGTCCTAGAAGAGTTGGGTAATTTTCAAGATTCTCCATCAAGGAGATTAAATTCTAGTTAAACCTGAAATGACCTCGGCAATAATACAAGATGGAGGAATCTGCACTGTCTTGCCTGTCATAGTGCCTACTTCTTCTTAAGAATCAAAGTTCTGGGACTTAATTATCTATATATGTTGTAATTTTCTCCAAGATATAAGAAGATAAACATGAAAATGATGTAGTGTGTGAAAAAGTAAAATTGTAATCAAATAATCAGAACCAGTGTCAGTTTAAATATTCCCCAAACCTGCAACCCTCCCAAATATTTGTATATTCATCTATATACACATATATTAATGTATACATAATTATATACACATGTACACATACAGACATGTACATAGTGGAATCCCAATGCCAAACCCTTATTTAGAAATATGTCACAATGGACGTGCCATTAAATTGAAGTCATACTAGATAAGGATAGGATTGCTATCCAATATGCTTCTACCCTTGTGAAAAAGACAAGGAACAGGACAAGAAATTTCTATGAAAATGTCATCAGAGATTGGGGGGATGAATATACAGTTAAGGGATGACAAGGACTATTAGAATTCAGCAGAAACCTAGAGAGAAGTTTAGAATAGATTCTACAGAAGTGCTACAAAATGGAGCAAGCTGTATCTTGGACTTCTGGATTTCACAACTGAAATAATAAATAATTTCTGTTGTTTAACACACCAAGTTCTGGGTACTTTCTTACTATGGGGCCTTGGGAAGCTAATACTCTAGCTCATACAAGAAAGCAGAAGGCAGGGACATTGTTATTAAATTAAAAAATTACTTATTTAGATACATAAAAATACTGATAGCAAAAAAAATACTGATAGCAGTGTGCAGATTAAGTTGAAATATGCACAGTAGGCTGTTGCTCCTTACTGTACTGTTTCAACCTAATGTCATCATTTATGAAAGTAATTATTTTTATTCTTTGCAAAACATATTTTTTCATGCCATAAACTCTAAGCTTCATTGAAACTTAATTGAAATTTAACCTTCACAGTAGCTTATTTGATTTCATATAGCATTAAAATCCTCAGAATGGGATAAGATACTCTTTATTGTGAAGAAAGTTTTGAAATAAAGAAAAAAAAGGAAGGAAGGAAGGAAGAAGAAGAAAGAATTGAAGGAAGGAAAGAAGGAAGGTGTAGAAAGAAAAAAGAAAAAGAGAAAAAATAAACCTAAATGTTGGCCAATTATCAGATCTCTTAGCTATCTCAATCTAACTAGGCTTGAATAACATTGTATAAAGATATATATACCCATAAATACTTATATGGGTATGAATATGTATTTCTATCTATTCTCTTTCATTCAACTATTTGGTTCAAATAGTATTGACCTATATGATACAATACAAACTGACTATCAATACAGTATACATAACCTTCACTTTTGATGTATTTGAACATACTCACAGCCTTCTTTTGTACTTTGAACTTTCTGCTGGATTAAGAAATCTGTGAACTGTGTTAACATGCAGAATTGTGTGACTATTTCCCATCTGTTCTTCCTACAGTCTGCTCTGATGTGTAACTCTTAGTGACAATACTGCAGTTGCTAATATCTTTGATGCTTTTACTATGGGCCAATCTCTGTGCTAACCATTATTATAACAGACAGCAAATTCAACAGGTTCGATTGGCATATACATGAGTTTTTCTGGGGCTTAATACATAGATATTGAATCATCATTTTTACAAATATTGTATTGGAGCCATTTCAAATAGCACAATTGATACCAGATTAAATGTGTTCTGAGATGGTTAAGAATGCCAGATAGTTTGTGATTCCAAGGTAGTATTTGTTTTGCTTTACAAACTTAGTCTGACTTTTACTTCAACAACTGTGAGACTTGGAATCTAGTGAACACTAAACTCATTTCACAATGTACAATTGCCAATAGCTGGCAGTCATACAGTTATGAATTGATATTAAATATACTTATCAGTTTGGGTCATGAATCACAAAGTATAAGAAAAAATGTGTATTCATTTTCCCTTTTCCAGAAGAGCTTGGATTTGTCACATATGACTTACAAGGAAATTAGATGATACCCAAGTTGATTTTTTCTAAGACTTAAAAAAGTATTTGGGGAATGCTTCCTTTATTACTGCACAGATGTGTCAAAGAAACCTCTGTGTTAGAGGATAAAGAATCCTGAAATTCACACACATTCAGCGGAACCATTTCAATAGTATATATCAGAACACTGTCATAAAATAATCTGCTTCTAGATATTTAGCTGTAAGTGGATTTTGCCTCTGAGAACCACATGAACAAATACATATTGATGACTAAATAAATTTTGATGGTCAAGTGTGTGCCTGACTTCAAATTAAGTTATAGGGCACATTTCAACAGTTTCTCTATGGTTTGTCTGGCTTTCTCCTGCTTACTTACCTATACACATCTTGGATTTCAATTGGATAAATAAAACAACAGGAAGTCAGTCATCTTCATAACTAGTGGAGTTTGTTAGATAGATGTTTGTTAGTTTCATAGTTTCATAAATGTGAATTTGTTTCCTAGGTTATAAAAGTAGTTTATAAATGTATTTTCTTCTCATACAATCCTTTCTTCTCAACAATGAGGAAGGAGAGAAGACTGTAGTAATTTTACTCAACAAAAAAATGATAGACCTAGTAAGTGAGTGTGGTTTTGATCATACTGACATGGTCTTTCTACATCTCAAGTTCTATAATCTTCACACTTATGATAGCTAGCAAATAACAAAGCTAAGTTTCTTAGTTAGGGTTTCTATTGCTGTGGAGCGATACCATGACCATGGCAACTCTTATAAAGAAAATCATTTAATTAGGGTAGCTTGCTTATAGTTCAGAGGTTCAGTTCTTTATCATCATGGTGGACATGGAGGCATGCACACAGACATGGTGTTGGCTACATCTTGATCAGATGGTAACAGGAAGTGTACTCAGTGTCACACTGAGGGAAGCTGGAGGACAAAAAGACCTCAAAGCCCACCCCCACAGTGACATACATCTTCCAATAGGCCATACTTACTCCAATAAAGCTACACCTCCTATTGATGCTACTCTCTATGAGTTTACGGGAGCAAATTACAGTCAAACTACCACATTCCACTCCCTGGCTCCTATAAGTTTGTAACAATTTCATAGTGCAAAATGTTTTAGTCCACCTTCAAAAGTCACCATAGTCTATCATAGTCTTAACAATGTTTTAAAATTCAAAGTTCAAAGTCTCTTCTGAGATTCATTCAACCTCTTAACTGTAATGCCCTATAAAATCAAAATCAAGAAACAGATCCCATACTTCCAACATATAATGGCAGAGGATATACATTACCATTCCAAAACATTGAGGAGAGAGCATAGTGAAGAAACACTGAACCAAGAAAGACTGAAAACCAGCCGGGCAAACTCCAAACTCTGCATCTCCATGTCTGATGTCAAAACACTTTTCAGATCTCCAACCCCTTTCGGCTTTGTTGACTGCACTTCTTTCTCTGGCATCTATAACATCTTGGCAATTCAGGTTTTAATTTCACAGCTTCAAACAATGGACTCTCTAGGCCTCCATTCAGGGTCACCTCTGGCACATGCCTGGCCTAGTGGCTTTCCTTTTGACTCTAAAGTCAAAATCACGTGACTGAAACTACCACGTTCTGCTTCTTACTGGGGCTAGAACATGACACCCTTGTTCAATCACAGCTTCACCTGAAACTGAATCTGTAGACCAGGTTGTCCTTGAACTCAGAGATCCACCAACCTCTGCCCTCCCAAAGCTGGGATTAAAGGTGTGCAGCACCTCGCCTGTCTCTAAACTTTCATTTATTTTCTTTTCACAAGTTGGGAATTTAGCTGGGTGGGATCTTGCTCTGAGGTCACTACTCCCTACCTGGTGTGGGAGAATTGTCTGTATTCTGTCAATCATGATTTAAATAAACACTGATTGGCCATTAGCCAGGATGTATAGGTGGGACAACCAGACAGGAAGTAGAGGCAGAGCAAGGAGAATAGGAGAATTCTGGGAAGCAGGAAACTCTCTTAGCAGTCCTTCCCAGACCAGTGAAGAAGCAGGATGTGACCTGCCCTGCAGAGAAAGGTACTGAGCCATGTGGCTAACATAGATAAGAATAATGGGCTATATAAGTTATAAGAGCTAATACAAAGCCTGGTCTAATGGGCCAATCAGTTACCTAATGTAGACTCTGTGTGATTTTCTTTGGGACCTAAATGGCTGGGGGACCGGGCAGGACAGAAACCCCCACAAGCAGGCCCCTCATGTTACACCTACCTATATTCCATTTCTTAATTTTTTTATCTCTCTGAGCTTAATTCCATTCCTTTTCTTCTCAAATTTTACATTTTCTTGCTCCGTTTCTTTATAAATCTTCATTAGAATTACCACTAATAACCACAGAACAGAGTCTATACTAGGCTGTTTTGAAATTTCTTCTGCCAATGCAATTAATTCAAACCATTTCACTTTAGCCTCAGACAGATTCTTTGGACAAGGGCAAAAAACAGCCACATTCTTCATCAAAATATCACAAGAACAATCTTTGTATCACATATTAATATCATTATTCTCTGTACCCCTTTGATCCAGCACCCCACAGCTCAAATAACTCTTGGCACCACTGTCTTCAAGACTCCTACTAGAATGGCCTGAAACATTCCACTACTTTCCTAGCCCAAAGTACTAAAGATTCAAAGTCCTCCAAACAAAAGATGGTCAGGTTTATCATAGCAATAAACCACTAACTTTTGTTTTAGTTGGGGTTTTGTTACTGTGAAGAGACACCATGACCACAACAACTCTTATAAAGAAAATGTTTAATGGGGATGGCTCACTTACAGTTCATAAGTTCAATCCATTATCATAATCATGGGACATAGCAGCATGAAGGCAGAGATGATACTGGCTACTTCTTGATCAGATGTTGCAATGAGGGGCTCAGGCTGCATTCCCAGCGCCTGGTTCCCGGCGCAGGGTCCCTTGTGCCACCTGGCTCCCGGTGTGTACCCGAAATAATTACACAGAAACTGTATTCATTGAAATACTGCCTGGCCCATTAGCTCCAGCCTCTTATTGGCTAACTCTCTCATATTTGTTTAACCCATTTCTAATAATCTGTGTGTCACCACGAGTTGTGGCTTACCGGGAAAGATTCAGCGTGTCTGACCTGGCAGGCTTCATGGCGGGCAGCTCTCTCTGGCTCTGTCCCCGTCCCAGCATTCTGTTCTCTTTTTCCTGTCTATCTAAGTCCTGCCCTATCAGAAGGCCAAGGCAGTTTCTTTATTAACCAATAAAAGCAACCCAAATACAGAAGGAACCTCCTCCACCAATCAGATGACAACAGGAAGTGAACTCAGTGTCACACAGAAAGAAGCTGCAGCAAAAGAACCTCAAAGCCCACCCCCACAGGGACACACTTCTTGCAGAAAGACCACACCCACTCCAACAAAACCACATCTCCTAATAGTGTCACTCCCTATGAGCTCATGGGTCCAGTTACATTCAATCCACCACACTATACTTGTTCATTTTTTTAAGTAATGGGATTTGAACCCAGATACATCTAACTATATCCCCAAAGTGAGTAAATACAATTATTGCTCAATTCAAAACCAAATAGAGGCTGGGGAAATGGCTCCATAAGTAAAATCACCTGTTTTGCAAATGTTTAAACCTGAGTTTAAATCTCCAGCCAGTCATGACAATATTTGCCAGTAGTCAGGAGGAGAGAGGAAGATCCCAAGACCCTGAGAGCTCCTTGGCTAACTAACTTTGCTAATAAGGCCATGATTTAAAGCAACAAGAAATGTTTAATTGATTTCTCAAAGCCAGACAAATAGCTCAGCAGTTAAGAACACTGACTGCTCTTTCAAAGGCCCTCAGTTCAATTCCCAGCTCTTACATGCTGGCTCATAACCATCTAAACTACAATTCCATGGAATCTGGCCTCTGAAGACGCCAGGCCTGCATGTGGAATACAGACATACATGCATATAAATAAAACAATTTTAAAATATTAAAAAATCAAATTCTCAGCCAGGTATGCTGGCTCAACCTCTACATGTATGTACATAAACCCAAAGCCTCATTTATATACAACAACTCTCTCTCTCTCTCTCTCTCTCTCTCTCTCTCTCTCTCTCTCTTTCTCTCTCTTTCTCTCCACACATCCAAACACACAGAATCATAGTGAAATAAATAGAGCTCTTAAAATATTTTGGAAATCCTTGGTTCTGAAAATTTTAACGCATGTATTCTTATGATTATAAACCAAAGCTCTTCAAATCAGACAAAATTATCTGTTACATTTTGTTCCCCTGATCTCAGCTTCTTCTGTGATTTGTGAAGTCTACTAAACACACAATTGTGCTAAGAGTAGTTCATAGATACTAAAGGGAAAGAGAAAGTCAAATGATTTTTATTTACAATGTACATAACAGTTGAATCCTGTTTGCGTTCCCTGATGAATTTCATTAAATTGAAATACAAAAATACTTTCCTTATGACTGTGAAAACATTTGGCACAAAGGGCAGTAAGAATGGGAGTCACCAGGGCTGATAGATTGAGTCACTAGAAATGGTTCAGAATACCACCTGTGTTCCAGTCTCAAATAAGGATCAAATTACAGAACAGAGAGGGACTGCTGATTCTTATGTTAAGTAGAGGAAGCATTGATGTACTTCTTCCCACCCTAACTATGATTCTGAGTTTTAATTTTAAGGAGTTTAAAATAGTCACATAATAGAGTACTCTTTGCTTTCCTTTTTTCTAATATTTTTATTACTTTATAAATAATACCATTCAAAATTTCTACTTCCTCCCCTCCTCCCACTTCCCTCATGCTCCCCCACTCACCCTTCCCCCCTCCCCCTCCAGTCCTGAGAGGACAGTGTACCCTGCCCTATGGGAAGTCCAAGGCCCTCCCCCATCCATCCAGGCTTAGGAAGGTATGAATAGAATAGAATCCCAAAAAGCCAATACATGAAGTAGAGTCAAATCCCAGTGCCATTATCATTGGCTTCTCAGCCTGCTTCAACTGTGAGCCACATTCAGAGTGTTATGCTTTTTTGCAGGTCCCCAGCAGCTGTTATGTTTTTGCTGCGGGGTCGAGACCACGCGGGCAATGGTTGAGACCAATGGTGAGTGTTCCCATTCCGGTCAGCTTAACCGTTTCTTTGAACCCGAGGAATTGACCAGTTGAGCTCCTGGCAACCTTCTGGAGTTCTTAGAGATGGTGGGGACTGCCCCAACCATGGTCTTCAAGGCAGTGGTTGTTCCCTTTGCTGGCATTTACCTGTGGAGTGCTTCCCTCAGCTTTAATTGTGTTTGGAATGGCCCGGGGCCAATCCACCCATGACTGAGGGCGCAGGGTCCCTCAGATCCTTCTTTCTCTCATTTTTTCCCATTTCTTTTCTTTTCTTTTCTTTTTTTCCCTCGCCATAAAAGGCTGCTGGGGAGCGGCCTCTGGCCTCTCTGGCTTCTGAGTCAACCCGACCAGATCCAGCCAGACCATAGCACCCCACCCAGAGTCAGGGGACACCCAGCTCACGGGTCCTGTGGTGTCCTCGCCGATTTGCACCCCACCTATAGGGGGAGACGTCCCAGTTATAGGCCTTGTGGTGTTGCCGTTTCACAGGTTTACACAATTTCTCCTGTGGGTAGCAGCCATCCATGTCCATCCCCTAGCCTTTTTTTTGTTTTAATTACAGCCGTGGCATGGTGCAGTTTTTCAGTTCCAGCCTTTTGCTCGCCTCTGCGGCTTGTGGCAGGGCGGCTCAGCCACAGGGCAGATCACACCTCTAGGCCTCTCTTATTAACTTTAAAATCCCTGCATCTCAAAAATTGTGACTTTTCCATACAACATGTGACCACACCATTTACACTGGGGTTGGGGTCAGGTGATTTCTTCGCCATCTTGGCTGGGAGCCAAGTCAGGTGACCAAGTTCCACCATTTTTACTGAGGTATTCCTTGCCTGGGTCTCCAGTGTTAACTCTCTTACCTTACCACTGAGCCATGCCAGGTGACCAGGTTCTCCCATCTTTACTAAAGTATACCCTGCCTTGTTCCCCAGTTTACTTATGTTTTTGCCTCCAAATTCTTCTTGCTGACTCTGTTGCATGTATGTTTTGTGCAGTGCCATGCCTTTGGTAGGGCCCACCAAAGCATCCACTTCATCCAATTCCTGTTCACTCTGTGTGTGTGTGTGCGATCATACATGTAACTTAAATGCACCTATACTTAATGTTATAACTGTTCATTTCTTCTTGTTTCAGACTACAAAAACACTAAGTCTCATGTTTTAAGCTGGTATGTACTTTTAAGTTTCTTACAAAATATATTAATTAACTGTTCTCTACTATTGTCAGTTCTGCCATTAACCTTCTATTGCAAGCAGTTTTTTCTTCTTTCTGTCATTTTACGAGAGTAAATCTTACCTGTTGAGAGCCAATACGGTCAAGCTCAGACCCAGCTCTCCAGGCAGATTCTAAGATGTAGTTATATCTAATAAACAGCCCTCAACTGCTCAGAGATCTGAGAAATATGGCATTTATTAAAAAACTTTTCATAACAAAAAGAGACAGGTTGGCTTCTAACAGCAGAACTCTACTTCCTCCAAAGAAGACAGAAGACAAATGGACACAGAACAATGTCCATCTGCAATTCACTGTAACTGCCAAGTGCAAAAACATTGGGTAAAACTGCCTTTCATCTAAACTAAAGATCTCCAGACAAGTGGACGGAATCACTGGAATTGACAGCTTAGCTGCTTGGGTCAAAGTAGGCTTGTCTTCCTACAGATTTCTTAGCCCACAGGATCTTCTGGAGCCTGGCCGGCCCTGCACTAAACAACAAAAGGCAAATGCGACCTTCAGCGAACATGAGGACCCTGAGGAGTAGCTCTAGGTGCCAACCAAGTTCTCTGTCATTTTTTTAATCAGTAACTCAAGTAAAATTTTATCCTTCTCAAAGATCTCTGATGTAGTTTGATAGCTGAAGGTTTTGTCAGTTTAAAAGGACAACCTCACCAAACAAGTTTCAGATCAAATTTCTCTCTCATGATGCCTTCCATAGTCTTAAAAATACTTTTCACTATGCAAAAATATCTGTCACAATCATTCTAACATAAATATGCTACTGTTTATACAAATGTATGTGTCTAAAACTTCTGTTTTCACAAACCCAAAGAATTTTTGTGAGTTCCAGGGAGCCAAATTGAAGGATCCACCTTAAAACAGGTCAGATACATCCCCCTCAATCCCCTGGTCCTAAATTTTTTTCCTTAATTTAACTTTGTTCTTTGTTCTGCCAATACCTTAAACAGGTTTAAGAGACACCAGACATTTCCATACCACAAACACCAGACAGGAGCAGAGAGACCAGCTATGCCAGGATGTGTCCAGCACCCAGCCTTCTTGGATCCCCCCCAAAGATGATGCCCACAAATAAACCAGAAGCAGTCTTGAGAATCTGCCACCCCAATTCTTCAATCTATGGTGCCTAATCTCCCCGCTTTTTATTATAAAAAAGAGCTGGGAATGTAATGATTGTTCTGTCTCTTTAAGAGACAAGCCACGCCCACTCCCTTCCTGCCTGCAGCCTCAGGCCCTCATTCTCTCTCTCTCTCTCTCTCTCTCTGTCCCCCCTCTCAGAAAGGCAGCTGCCCTTTTCTCCTCTCTCCCCCTCTCTTTCTCTTTTCTCTCTCTCTTCTCTCTTTCTTTCTCTTCTCTTCTCCCCTTCTCCCTTTCCCCTCCATAACACACCTAATAAATGTTCAACTTTACTCTACATGGCATATCTCTCTTTTCCTCCCACCTACCGCTGCCACCACATGGCTGGAACCATTGGGGACCCGCCTGCATAGTCTCGACCCCGCAGCAAAAGCATAACAGCTGCCAGGGACCTGCAAAAAAGCATAACACAGAGGGTCTGGTTTGATCCCATGCTTGTTAAGTCTTAGTCCAGCTGGATTTGGTGAGCTCCCATTAGCTCAGGCACACTGTCTCAGTGGGTGGACCAACCCCTCGTGGTCCTGACTTCCTTGCTCTGAGCCTATAGTTTGCGATCCTAGAGAAGCTAAGTAATAAGGTGAACCCAAAGAAAAAACATATATAGATCCTCCTGGAAATTGGAAGCAGACAAGATCGCCAGGCAAAAGTTGGGAGCATGGGGGTGGAGGGATGGGGAAGGGGAGAGGGGGAGAGAGAAGGGAGAAGGGGAGGGGTGGAGAGATTGGGGGAGTGGGATGGTTAAGATGGAGAAAGGACAGATATGGGAGCAGGGAAGAAGATATCTTAATTAAGGGAGGCATTGTGGTGTTGGCAAAAAGCTTGACTCTAGAGGGGTTCCCAGGTGTCCACAGGGATGTCCCCAGCAAGGACCCTGGGCATTGGAGGAGAGGGTACCTGAACTGGCCTTGTCCCATAGTCAGACTGACTATCTTGAATATCACCATAGAACCTTCCTCCAGCAACAGATGAGATAGAGACAGAGACCCATATCAGAGCACTGGACTGAGCTCCCAAGTTCCAGTTGAAGAGCAGAAGGAGGGAGAATACTCTTTGCTTTCTTAAGTGATATAATTGAAAAGACTTAGGGTAAAATTTGCAAGGAGATAAGAAAATCCTAAATGTCATGATGATATTTGCTATCAGGTGTGCACTTAATGAAATCCCTTATGATTTTAACAAAATTTAGCAAGAAAAGATAATTCAAAACTGGATTCTTCCTAAGAATCTATAAAATTAAGAAGAAATGCCCAGAAAAACAAACAAAGTAACAGTGGCAAGTCAGTCAGATATCCATATTAGTGTATATAAATCCTCTAAAAAATGGAAATCTGGAAAATGATGATCTTAACTTACTCCTCAGTATGTAAAAATGACTGTCTCTCAAAACAAGCCCAAGAACTACTCATGTTCTAGGGAAAATTTCACGGATTTAGGAAACCAAAGACATCCACAGATAGTGGCAGGTATATTAAGTCAAACTACATATCAAAAGAAGAAGGTCAGAATTGAAGAAACACAGGGCAGACATAAGGTGGGATAGGAATATGCAGGTAAATGTAGAATGTTCTTGTTTCTGGTGACTAGGCATTCCATTAATTAGACAAGGGTGTGATCATCTTTCGATAGACTTGGACTCTCAGTTGAAATTTCAAGAAAGACGTGTCCTTAAAAATTTGAGGGATGCCTTGTGGTAGAAGAGAAACAGCATGGCTAGGGCTAGCATAGGCTATTCAGGGCTGCAGATAAGTCTCTGAGAAGGGAGTAGCTGTATTATAAGATTCCAGTTGGAATCTTAAGGAATGGGTATCAAGAGACTAGCCTAGAAAACCCTGATTAGTAATCACTCTGACTCATTCCCAAACTGGCACAACACTGTGGCCGGTTAGAGGAGGAAGAGGAAAGCCATGACTTCAAAGAATTGCTTCCAAAACCAGGAAATCCATCACACTATGTAGAAGAAATCCCCGCTTGGGACTAAAGCAAGATAGTGGGGCAAGGGCTGCATGACACAGGCAGCCCATAAGCAGAGGAGATAATGACTGAGACCTCCAGGAATAATTTGTTCTCTAAGGTCACAGTGAGCTGCCTTAGGATTTCATGACATTAAATTTATTGGATAATAGAAAGTCTATAGCAATGAATCAGATAAGTAATAAATGATTATTTAATAACACAGACATGCAGTTGTAAGCATTTTTATCACTAGATGTCAATTTTTGTAAAATAATTAAGTAGCAAGTGGGTATTAAAAATGAATTAGTAGAAACAACTAAAAGTTAAGTGAAGAGCAACATAGCATCAAATATTCCAAATATTAGACATTTTAAACTATGAACTAAGTTGACCTTTATGAAAACAAGCTTCATATTGTCAAAGTTTATACCAAAGACAACTTGCTTACAAAGATGCCAATAATAGAGTTCTCATTTTTGTGGAAGGTTGAATAGGGTCAGTAATGACAGAAGAAAAAGGAAAAGAAATTCAACATATCTGGTTCCTGCCATGTGCTGAGTACTTTTTATCCTGGTGGGAAACATTCTTTTCCTACTTTTATCAGTATCAGTTAAGGCATAGAAAACTAATTTTGATTTTTTTTGACAAATCCATTATTGCAGAGATTGCCAGTCAAACACAATTTCCTTTCTCTTCTTTCTTAATTCCAAAATCTCTCACATTTCATCCACATGCACAACAGCCCATAATAAAGATAGCAATTCCCAGCCTTCTTTGCAACTTCCCCTAAGGTCTAGCCAATCTCAAAAGAATATTAGGGATAAAGAGACAGCTCAATAGTGCTGCTCTTGCAGAGGATACAGGATGGGTTCCCAGTACCCATGTCAGATAACTCACAGTCATCTGTAACTTCACAGTTACTTATACTCAACAGTTTTGACCACTGGTTCATTGTTACAATGTTATTTCAGTATAAATTGTGTGTGTGTGTGTGTGTGTGTGTGTGTGTGTGTGTGTGTATGTGTGTGTGTGCAAGCATGTATGTATGTCAACAATATCCACAGGAAATATCATCTGTGCTGAAATTCTTAATTCTAAGTTGATAATAAGGCCCCTTTCTACTTCCCATATCACTTTATCTTTCATTTTCTACCTACCTTTTCTCAGTTTCTTTGGTCTTCTGTGGTCCATCCTAAGGTGCTTATATGGTCTTATGACATTTTCCTAAGAAATCATGCAACCAAATACAGCAAAGGTGATGGGTATCACTTCTCAAACTAGAACCTACCAGATGAGATTGCATAATACTTTCCCCATTCCACTGTGCTATAAACTAGTATTAGGGCTACATAAAGGGATCTATCTGGAAATAAACAAGGTTCTTCAATTTAGCACATAGGGAATGTAATCCTTATATAAGCCATGTGAATGGGTAGAAAAGTATTTCCTTCCCTGTTGTATGAGGCGAGCAGACTGCATCCCACCACCCAGATAGCTTAACCCCTGAAATAACCACACAGAAACTGTATTAATTAAATTACTGCCTGAACCATTATATCTAGCCTCTTCTTGGCCAACTCTCACACCATGATCTAACCCATTTCTACCAATCTGTGTAACACCACAAGGTCGTGGCTTACCGGGAAAGATTCTAACCAGTGTCAGTCTCAGGCAGGAGCTTCATGGTGTCTCTCTGTCTCTGTCTTCTTTTTCCCAGAATTCAGTTCTGTCTTCTCTGCCTACCTAAGTTCAGCCCTATCAAAAGGAATGAAAGCAACACATAGACAGAAGGACCTCCTATACCACTTCCCCAGCAGAACCTTGAGGTAAGATGATACCCCAACATTTTGGTTCAGAAAGGTAAAAGATCCTGAAGAAAAGGAGCAAATCAGCTCTGCCTGGCTAGATACCTGATTAGGAAGAAAGACAAAGGTGCTGTTTCAAGCTATTAACTTTCAGAGTAATTAGTTTCATGGCAATAAATAAATAGTATTAAAAATAACTATGAAATATTTTATTAAGGGCTATAATTTAAATCTGTTGGATATAACATGCCATCTTGTATTTCTGAACTTCTGATTGAAAGTATCATCTAACTAAAACTTGTATTTCCCTCAGCTGGCAAAATGTGTGCCCAGTGTCTGTGAGGAAAAGACGTAAAAGAATATAAACAGATGAAAAATACTGTATTTACCTCTTCTGCCTTGGAAAAGAAAAGAATTGAACATTAAATAAAAGTATCACTTCCAAAATTCTGTACTTCTTATTTTAATCTGAATAAAAATAAATATTTAAAACACAACCCAAGGTAATTGCATAACTCAAAATTATACAAATATATATTCTCTCAAATCTCAGGTCTTTCATTATCACTAACTCTAGTTGCTACAATTTCAGCCATGAACCAAATAAAACATAACTCCTGAGTTTGTGAATATTGGATTTCTATTGTGATTGGGATATCATATATTTAAATTTTATATTTCTTTTTGTGGATATATACACAATTTACTTCTTTTCCTCACTTCTAACTCACTCTGCAGCCAGTTTTCTACTGACACTCTGTTGATAAGATTGAATCTCTTAAAAGTCAAAGGCCAATCAATCTAATAACTAATGCTAATTTTTATCAAATTTTACCTTGACAAATTACAAACATGCTGCTCTTTCTGTTCCTTAACATCTCAGCTAATCTAGCTAATTCAGGAAATGCTTAGATGCTTCAGGGAAATCAATATTGTAATTTCATACTGTTGAATTCTAATTCACTACAACTAGCATTAATAGAAGCATATATCCAGTCTTGTGTTTCAATGTCAACGTAGTTGAGACAAATAGCTGTAAATTCCAGAATCATCTTCCCTACATTATTTTGGATTTGGGTTGGATAAATGCAGCACTTTTTGGAGTAAAAAAGCCAAAGATGCTAGAAGACTGGGATGGGAAGACAGTATGCACGGAGGGCCGCCTTGTCAACGACTCTTTCCACGGCTTATACCGGCCTACAGCAACTCCAAGCCAATCATTAAGCTCTACCAATGTGGCTAATTCAAATGGCCACTTATTTGAAGTCCTACTTTATTGGCTAGATGTTTAAACATTCAGGAACTTTCCTCCAGCTTTGGTCTGACTAGTCAAAAAGGTTTTCATGGTTAGTGAACACCCTGCTCTTGACTTTTCAAGCTTTCTTGTCTGTATATGTTAAGGCCAATTAATAATCCCTCTACCCAGAATATTTGTGCTGCTCTTGTTTTAACTGTCCCTCATGGGTATTTATGCAATACTAAAAATTCAATGACTCCTTATAAAATAGGTCATATTTAAGGATTACAAGTTGGATATTCTTTTAAATAATCTTTACAACTAAAGGCAAGGAGTTGACTCAAGAATATGTGTGCTTCTTTGAAAGATTTACAGATAAAATACATTACTACCTGAAACAGGACTACATATAATGCATTAACATGTAATCCCAAGAGTGTTCTACAACAGTCATAGACTTAGCCTTATGCCACAGCAAGAACAACTCCTCCCACTTAAATACATAATGATGAAACCAATACTACATCAACAAAAACACAGACAATTGATGATCTCACAGCAGCAAATCCCAAAGAAGGAAAAAACACACAAAATAACATAACCAACAATGAAAACTAAATTAACAGGAGATAGCAATCACTGGTCATTAATATTCTTTAATATAAATGGACTCAGCTCACACAGGTTAACAGATTGGATATGAAAACAGAATCCATCCTTCTGCTGCATACAAGAAACAGACCTCAGAATAATAGACATTGCCTCAGAATAAAAGATAGAGAACAATTTTTCCAATCAAATAGACCTAAGAAACAAGCTGGTATAGCTATCCTAAGATCTAACAAAATAGACTTCAAACTAAAATCAATCAAGAGACAAAGAAGGACTTTTCATATTAGTCACAAAAAAAATCCATCAAGAGGAAATCTCAATACTGAACAGCTATGCCCCAAATACCAGGGCACCCTCATGTGTAAAAGAAACATTAATAAAGCTTAAATCATACATTAAACCCCATACACTAATAGTGGAAGACTTCAACACTCCACTCTCACCACTGGACAGGTCAGTCAGACAAAAAAATTAACAGAGAAATAAGGGAACTAACAGATGTTATGACTCAGATGGACTTAACAGACATCTATAGAACATTCTATCCAAACATAAAAGAATATACCTTCTTCTCAGCACCTCATGGAACCATCTCAAAAATGACCACATACTCGGTAACAAAACAAACCTCAACAGATACAAAAAATTAGAATAACCCCATGTATCTTATCGGATCGCCATGGCTTAAAATTAGAAGTCAACAGCAAAACTAATTCCAAACAGCCCACAAATGCATGGAAATTAAACAATGCTCATCTGAAGCATCAATGGGTCAAGGAAGAAATAAAGGAAGAAACTAAAAACTTCCTAAAATTTAATGAAAATGACCACACAATGTACCCAAATTTATGGGACACAATGAAAGCAGTGTTAAGAGAAAAGTTCATAGCACTAAATGCCTACATGAATAAGCTGGAAAAATCCCACACTAGTGAATTAACAGAACATTTGAAAGCTTTAGAGCAAAAAGAATCAAATTCTCCATGACTGTATTGTAGGTAGGGTCTATAGAAAGTGATTACGACTAATTTAATGCATAATTATGAAAGAACCTTTACCAATATCTTTGCCTAGAAAAAAGAAGGATTCTTTTCCTTTCTCTCTCCCAGTCATGTGACAAATGTCCTCAACTGAAGAGTTCCCTCAATAGACCATGTCAATGCTGGAACACTGGTCTCTGACTTCTAATCCCAAGAACTATGAGAAAATGAGCCATCAGTCTATAAAATTTATTGTGATGTGGAAAATAAGCATCACATGTCCTGTTCTCACTTGGAATTCTTAGGTAAGATTTTGTGGAAAGGGAAATATGGAAAAAAATTATCTCTTTTCACACAAATTTTACTTTAATCATTTAATCACACAAATTCTGCTATAATCATTACTGCGGTTGATCTGGTCTGCTGAGGATGGTGCCTCAATGATCAACTTTCTGAAAGGTACAAACCCACTGTCTCTTGATGTCACCCATTTGAGCACTTTCAGATTATTGAGACCTCACACACTAACAAATCTTTTCTTATTCTATCTGACTACATAAATTTTTAGAGCTTTAAATATCATTTATGGAGAGCAGAAGCAAAATATAAGCCCCATAATATCTTGCTCAGTTGGAAGTTGTAACTTAACATAAAAAGACATTTTAAACCATTCTTTAGTTAACTTATAAGAATTATATATTTGGTGCGCTCCCATTAGTTCAGGCACACTGTCTCAGTAGGTGGACCAGCCCCTCACGGTCCTAACTTCCTAACTCATCTTCTCCCACCTTCTGCTCTTCACCTGCACCTTGGGGGCTCAATCCATTGCTCTGATGTGAATGTGGGTCTCTGTCTCTATCTCCATCCATCGGATGAAATTTCTCCCACCTCTATCCC